>CM060835.1:108107754-108130254 GCA_030762175.1 Metallyticus violacea | reverse complement strand
ATGTATAGACATATGGCCAAAATAGTTATTTAAATAATTAATAAAAATTATTTTAAGCAATTTGGTCCTCTGGTACTAAAATCCTTTCCTTAATTAAAGATAGAAACCAACCTGGCTCACACCGGTTTAAACGCAGATCATGTAAGATTTTAAGGGTCGAACGTGATTCTAGAATTATATGTAGAGGTGGTCCTTACTAGTGCCTATTGCGACTATCTGCTGCTTTTAACTTTGACTTTGTACTAAAATTGTTTAAATTTATTTCTTCAAGATTCAAAGCATGTAATCATGGCGACGCCCGTTAAAAGGTAACGAATATGCATTGTTTGATTATTGGTACTAGGGGAGCACTGAGTTTTGTTTTTCCATAAGTAATATCTGTATTGTTATCAAGGGGTAGTTTGGTTTTATTCCTTTAATTACAACATTACCTGATATATCTTCATTTCTGCTTGTCATGCTCTTTCGTAGTTTTATGTCAGATACTTGCCTTCGGACGTTAGTGAAAAAAAGAAAAGTCTAAACAATGGTGTAATGTTGTAATGCAGGGATATACTTTCTCATTAAATTATGTGAATGGGATTTAAATTAATAGGTATAATTAGAACATTGGCTTGTAACAAAGCAGCAGATTTATGCTATAGTATTTCTAATGTTAAGATCTGACATTTTAAGATGTCTAAATCCGATAGCCAGTTGTTCCAATTGCAGAACTCAGTGATGAAGAATGGACCTCTGGTACCATTGTCAATCCATTCATACCAATGATAACAATACCTCAAACTCAAGTAACTACCGCAATATGCACAATGCAAGCAACAATACCTGGTCCGGTAATAGCCGTCTTATTTTGATAATTCAGCACCCTTTATAGCTTTTGACATGATTGCAACAGCAAATGGTTGGTGTGAGGATCAGAAACTTTTTCCCATGCTACTTGAAGGATACAGCTGACTTATGTTATCATACTTTTTGTCATAGACATCCCATCCATAAATGGAATTAGTGACCTCATTATTCGCAACCGCCTTTCAAATGGCTAATCAAGATGAATTACTTGAAATAAAACTTAAGCAGAGGATTGGATTCTTAATCAGTTTTGGATTATATTTGTAAAGTATTGTCATTATATGATCAGTCAACTCAGTAATGTCTCAAGCAGAACAGATCAAACATTTGTACCCCAGTATGTGCAAGCTTTATTATCCATGGATCCACAAAATGTGGGTGAGGTATTGTAAATTGCGTATAGAGTGGACAGAGCACAGTTTGTGTGCAAAATAGGCAACATTTTCTGTCTGGACAGACCACTTTCAGACCTCTGTTTTCCCCTTATCCTGCTCCACCTGAGCCATACAAATTCCAGTGTCATCACTAATGTGCTAAGTACTAGTGCTCAGGGTCCAATTTCAGCACTTACTACAGTAGGCGAGAAATTAGTTTTGATTGACACTTGAGACGTGTTCATGCTGGTGGCTTGGCTGGCGAGAGGCTCGACTAATCAGGTAACAAAAACACATTATCGTCAGAAGCATGATATCATAAGTGTTGCAACAGTTAACAGTTAACGGAAATTACGCATTAGCGAAAATGATATAAAGAAGAAGGCATTCTAGAAGAAATAGTGCAGCTTTTGTAATAAACTTGGGTGGTTTCAGTGACTTCATTGACAGTGATCGTGCAAGTAATGAAGTGGAAATGGAAATTGACAGCGAAGAGGAGGACGAAGAAGAAGAAGAAGAAGAAGATGATGATGGTGCTCTTGTAGTGTAATTGTGTGACGGGATGTGGCAAAAGCTTGCTGGCATGGCCATGTGGCAGGAGAAACGCCAATTACAAAGCAATTTCTCGGCTACTACAGACAGGTTGAATGGCACACAGTTAATTCAGTTACCGGCACGGTTAGCCATTCTGTCTCCTCCGAGTTAGCCACGCTTTCAGAGTCAACAGAAATCCAAGTCAGCATCAAGTAAATAGACAAGATTAATCAATTACCTGCTACAGATGCAACAAACAAGGATATATAGCTCGCTCCTATTGGCAAGATCTACCCAGCCAAGAAACGATTAGCGTCATGCCTCAAACGACGTAACCTAAAGGTAACAAACACATCAACAGACCATATTTCATTCTGCATTGAACGAAGTTTCTTCTCTTAAAGGAAACGTATTATGAATTATGGGTAATATTACTAATAAAGAGATTAATGTTTTGCTTGACACAGGTAGTGCAGTTAGCATTAACCCTGCTCATATAGTGATGTTTGCAACCTGTTGAAATTTTTATTAAGAACAGCTGGAAACAAATTATTAACACACCACGTTACAATTTGAAATAAACCTCTCTATTTTAGGATGATGTGTTAGTTGTTAAAGTTTGGCACATGATGTCATTTTGGGTAATGCTTTCTTAAGTGTTCCTAAGTTCATTATCGACTATGCTCAGAATAGCATATCATTGAAACTGATGTTGGAAATTCATAAATATACCTGTTTTGGAAATATTTACAGATCCCTTTGTACACATAGCTGTGAACCCTTTGCAAGATGTTGATGTATTATACATTAACAAAATTTCTATCATAAGTAATATTACGATTCCACCCTTTTCTACACATTCTGCGTCATATAACGATCCACAAGAATACTTAATGAGGTTATGTTTGAGCCTTCAGTTGGTATCATGCACAAGGAAAATGTTACAATTTTGCCTGTTGTGTATCACTGCTCAAGAGTGCATAATAGCTCTGCTGTAACACAAACTTTATTTGCTAAAATTGTTCTTGCTTAGGCTCATGTTGTAGCTGTAGCACAAAGTAATTGATAGCGTGGCTGCTCAAGCCTTTAAAGACCCCTAAATTAGATTTTAATGTGAATTCTAGGTTGTCAGAACTTCATGATTTGCTATGGAAATATACACATGTTTTTGCTACATCCTTGCAAGAATTAAGCTTCACTAATGTTGCAAATTTTCAAATTAAAGTTACAAACTCTAAGAAATCAACCAACCTTACTGAGCTACTCATAAAATAAAGGACATAATTTCCTCACAAATTGATGAAATAAAACAGGCGGCATAATTAGAGGTTCTTAGTCACCGTTATCATCGGGGGCGTCGATTAAGGTGGCATAGATGGAGTTGTAGCATACGGGGAATTATTATTGTTAGCCTAAACAATAGAGTACATGTGTGCCGTGCGATAAAAGTCGTTGGTGCCATGTGAAAGATGTATGGAGGGAATAGTCTGCGCATGCGCATGGTTTAGCTTGGTTTATGCTTAGAGGAACTGGGGAAAGAACTTATGTAACTCCACGTTACAAGCTGGATCAAGCAGGAATGTGTAGCAACTAGCCATCGTGTGCTCTTGCTGCTGGGTGCCCGAGTGCAGGCGGAAAGAGCCGAAGGTATATATTTTTAAGTGATTGTAAGCTCACTTTCATGTCCAGTCTCGAGTAATAGCAAATGATCTTATGTAATATGGTGAATGCCTAATGATTGGACAGTGACAATATTAGGGCTTTACTGTTAAGACAATATACTTTTGGTTAGTCGTTCCAAGAGGGCGCTAGTGGAGGCTGAAGTAAATTGAGTGGAAAGCATTTAGGCATTCAACATTATGTTTCTGTATTAGTAATCTAACCTATATGCCATAAAGTTGGAATTTAACTTAATTAGTTTATAGAGGGCGCTATGATGAAAACATTACGTATATAAGCAGTACTAAAATGAAATAATTAGTCTACAGATCTTTCAGATATATTTGTAGTCTAAAATCTTGTTTCAGCTTAAATTACCATAATGTTCTAAAAAGGTTCACAAAATTCCATAAACTATTGTCTATTTAGAAAGGCTTGACTTACAACACGAAATAAAAATTAGCTTAAGGCTGCACATAAGGTTTCACTCAATGCCCATCATTTTAGATTATTCTCTATGATGATATTGAAATCTACACAATATAATATATGTTTGGTCAAATGAAGAAGACGCTGAATCTCATAGTAAAGGTAAATGCGATTTCCCCACATAATTCTATTAATGATTGAAATAAACTATCAATATTCCTTGTGAATGTTTAAAACATAAATTAGTCAACTTTTCCTATTTAACATTGTTTTGAAAAAGAAATTAATATTGTAAGCACATTTGGACACCACCAGTCAAAGCCAGAAGGTTCTATAAAGATCTTTGAGCATCAACGAATACGAAAATAAAATATTTTATCGCTAATCAGTAGCGGAGTAGTAGAGTCTCTTTTGTATTGATAGCAACATTTCAATATTATTTACTTAAAACAGACCCTAAAGAGACTTTATATTTGACACTCCACTTCTAAACTTCCAGTGCCACTCATAGACTTGCTGAAGGATTCTCCATATTGTCTCTTTATTTTTCGATGAATATCTTTGGTTCCTCGGCACCACGGATAATTGCTCGTTGACCCCTTTCGTGCATGTTTCCAAGGGGGGCTGCCATTTTGTTATGGTCGCTGTTCAGCCTTGTATGAACATACCTAAGACTAAAAATTATCAAAATATGAAATAAAATGTGGACTAACAATTAACATAAAATTGCTTTGTACTCTTAAAATTGTGTCTCTTAAAATTGCTTTGTACTCACTAAAACTCCGCTAAACGTCATAAGATGTAATGGGTGTTACTGTAAACCCTGTTGAATTATATAGAGATTAACCATTTAACACGGCACTGATGTTGCGCAGTTTATTATAGCCTGAATTCTTGACTAGCGCTGTGGATAACTTCCCTTTCACTACTTATATGATTTTTTTCCTCTGTAACTTCTGTTACTGTACTCAGGGTAAGTCTTTCAAACAGAAGAGCGTATTGCTTTCTGGGGCATGTTTATCGCATTGTGATGCTCGAGAAGAATTTTTGCATACATAATTATATATAAGTTCTAGACCTGATGATAATTACATTTCCTGCAAATGCAACACTCTGTGAGCACTCGTTGACCTTATGATTATGATCCCTAACCTCTTAAGATCAGAACACGAAAATGAAAACTGAATCGCCAATTGATAGGCTGACGCACAGCATTGAGCATCCATGTGCTTGAAACTAATTTTATTATCATACATTGTTATTTACTATCTGTGTAAAAATGGAACAATTGATGAAAGAATTAAAGTTTCTGAACACATTTCAAACAGAGCCTACCTGCTTAAATAAAAAGTGAAGTAGATCCGAGATTCTTAAATTTATATATATGTGTGTGTGTGTGTGTACACACACACACACACACACACACACACACACACATATATATATATAAGGTTGCTGATTTAAAAAAAATACTTTGAATTTTATAAGGCTTCTTTTTATAACTATTGCTGATTAGATTCTATTTTATTGAACTGATTAACTTTCTGAGCACTGTGAAGTTTTCATCGTCAACTGAGAACAATTGAATATCCTTGATAATATATTTTTTTAAAAATCCATTCAAAAAGTTATTCACTCGCTTGTTTTAGTTGTTATTTATTTTATATCGTATAAAATGTAAGATATCTCAGAATAAAACTGAAGATTTAAAAATAAAATAAACAGTTATCATTGAATTATCTCTTGAATGCGATATTGCCAAACATAACGTGTATATATATATATATATATATATATATATATATATATATATATATATAAGAGGATTGCGTCGTTTGTATTTTCATCTGCATGTTTTTCTTTCTTGGAAGTGCCAATACATTTCATTTTTATATGCCGTGTAATTAAACATATCTTAGTAGTGAATCATTGTAGAAATTGTTGCTTTTTGTTTTGTTTTGTTGTTGTTTTTTTCATGCGCCCATCAGACATTGGATCCTTAATAGATCTCACTACTGCTGAAGTAACTGCTTTTTACCCCTTAAACGCTGATAACCAGTCTTTTAAAGTTTTCATTCCGCTTAAGTAAAACAAAAGAGTAACTTACATTTGCAGTAAAATAACTAACTATACAGTTGTTAAAATCTTCTTTAAGTGACACGAAGTATACAGTTCTTCTTTCTCTAGCTTTCAGTTCGCATAATCAATGCTGTAATTATTATCTTTGAAGTATCACACACCTAAAGTTTTGCTCGAAAGGTATATAATTTACTTTAAAAGCTTTCAGACATGTCAGCCGCAATATTAAACGATAAAAGCTGTTAGAACTGGGCTTTCCAGCATTCCCTTTCAGAGAAAATCTTCTAGGAAGACTGAAATGCACAACAAAGAGATGTCTAAGTTTTCGTCCTATTATTAGTTTTAATTGCTCCGTGTATAGTGGAATTTTGGTAGATTCGCTTCAAAACCTGAAAGCTAATCAGAGAGAGAACTACAATGCTGCGGTTTTGTATAGTGTTGCTAATAAAGGTCATGAGAATTAGATTGGTAGAACCTTTGAAGTAAGCCATTCACAGGAAAGTGATTTTCGCTTGTCAACTTCCTCATGCTGGAGACGCCACTTTAAAGCCCTCCTGGGGTACGAGTTGAAACTGCGTTAATTGAATCGGCTTACCATAGCTACACGTAAGTTCAGTCTTATATTACAGGTTAAAGCTAAGAATCTCTCTTTGATCCTGTTCTTAAGGTCACAGTTCATCTTGTGCTTCCATTTTCCTTTACTTGGATACCGAAAATATCTCTAAGAACTATGTAAACTGGAAAGAAAATAAATAACGTCAATAATGCTCTGAAATTTATTTTCATAATCTTTGTTTATAATACATTCAATCGCGATTTACAATACATGTTTGAGATATATATTCACAATGTATCCATTCAGCACAATTTAAAATGACTTTAATAAGAAAGAGTTTTTTCTTTATTTATTTCAATTTATTCAATTTTTCTTTTCAATACTTGTTTCTTCTTCTCATTTGGCACTACAGTCCGGGGTGAGCGTTGGCCTGCCGCAGCGACTTCTGCTTCCTCTTCTCCGTCTTATTGATAGAAAATAATATGGAGGGAGGAGGTGTGATTAGCATGCCGGCCCCCGCAGGTCGCCTATCATGCGACTTTCGTGATGGAAGAACGCCACCCCTCTATCAGGCAGCCTCCCAATTGTCCTCATGAGGCTGGGTGAATCCCGTTCCAGACCTCTCTAAATTAGAAAAATTTCTAAGCAGGTTCAAGGAATCGTACCTGGGCCTCCCGCCCAGTAGTCAGCAACACTAACCACTAGACTAAGAATACTTATTTAAGAATGGATCATTAAACGTTGTATATCACATTGAATTCTTTCCTGGAGTGAAGATCTCACAGGTGGTACAGTAAATGCATCTGGTGTTTTATAGCAAACCGGTAACAATGTAACACTTTGATATGTTCTATACATATTTGAAATCTTAGGATTTTATTGAATCATTGAAGGTTCTTGATTGAATTTTCTGCAGACATATCAGGGCGGGTCAAATGAAATTCTTAAAAGCTTTGAATTTTTAATTTATTGAGAAGAAGTGGTTTAGCTGTATCATTTTTTTTTACATAGTCTCCGTTATGCCAATTTCCTGCGTTTACAAAGTGCATGGATTTCTCTAGGATATATATATATATATATATATATGCACATCCAGTCGTGCGCCGCTAAGGGTACATTTTCATCCATACATTCGAACCCACATTGACACCCGCATGATCTGGTGTGTTGGGCCATGACTAATGTTCAGAATTTCTGCAATTGCATCCACCGTTATTTGGCAAATGTCTATCACTATGGATTTCAACTGCTGCGATATTCGCCGCATCAAAACCCAGGTGCCAGAGGAAACACCATGTCATTTCGTACGGTATCGTCATTTGTTGATGAATTTCAGCAGGTTTCCCACCTTCACTATTCAAAAGCCAATAATAGAAAGCTGTTCTTTGTTGATGCCTGTCTAAAGTGGGGCAGCTATCGTTAAACTTATACTGTGACGATGTCTGCTTGTCTGTAGTGTCCTGCCAACTATAGGGCATTCTTAAAAGCATTTGTAGCAGTACTGCCAACCTACAGGATGATAGCGCGAAAGTTGAACTTTTAATTACAGTTTTAAGGTTTTATTTGGTTCGTCCTCGTAGATTGTGAAGTTTACGTATGGAGTTATTCAACATTATTTATTTATAACTAGACTAAGCTATTTACTTTTTGAAAGCATCTTATATATCATGCGTGTCATGTGAGATGCATTTCACGATTTGGTAGGCGGAATCTGGAATAGAACTGCCATGCTCTGACATCTTATGGGAGCAGGTATCGCATTAATGTTAATACTCGAACGCTGTGTAAATCTAACGAGTCATCGATAAGTTCCTCCGCACTTGGGTGATATGGATCGCAAAGGAGAAAGTTGATAGTCTTATATTTCTGACATTCCTTTCATCTAAACCAGTTTTTAGCAGGTAGTTCGACCACCGTTGCTAAAGTTTGGACTTTGGAGAGTGTGCTTGCCTTGGTGGTTAGGTGAACACAACAACTATACGCTTGGCGCGCGGTCAGTACTGAATTTGCTTCCCTAGTGAAATCTCGACTACACTTGGCTGCGGAACGACTTCTCGATCACCCTTTAGTATCTCTATGTACACAATACTAAGGCTAAGAGCGTTGCATTTTTGTAGGTTTTTGTTATGTGACTGGTTCAAATAGCACACTACACATATAGTTTTATTTTCAATGTATGTGACTAGTTAGATATTATTCAACGTATTTAACTTAAACATATTTTCTGTATTGCAACGAGGAATAAACATAAGAATAAAATGTTCTTACAGAACAGAGAGCATGGATTTCAACAATCTTTTTAAATTTATTTACATATGTGCTGAACAGTCACACCTAGTGAAACGGCTGTCATAAACAAGGGCAGTATAACCAGGAAGAACACAAACCTTATTATGGCCGAAGATATGCAAGGACCAAGATAGACTGTTGTAGTTATGATAGTACGCCAGTGTTGCCAACCGTAGCAAAAGTCGTAACATTTAATGCCACGAAATATGAAGCGGGAAATAAAAAAATGAAAGAATGGGGATTTTTATCCTTTTATTGGATAATGTTTCAAGGATAATTACTTAATATTAACCATGGAACAGTAGTGCTTTGCTGGAAACGCTGAACAGTGACTTTAATGCTGAAAGGTAAGAGCAACGACATTCACTATCCTAGAATGGAGAAATAACTTAAGTGCTTTTCTTAGTTAATGAATATCGTGACTTTGTAATCATATGGCTATGTTTTATTAGAATATTTCGCTCTATCCTCGGTGTGCTCCTGAATTTCCAAGCCATACTAGCTCGTAAATCATTTAGATCAGCTGTAAATACGATCACAGTTAACTTCTAAATCCATTATAAAGATCTTCCATATGGTGGAAAAAATAAGAAATTTATGTGTCACAAGAAAAGCAGGTGCTTAGTTATTTAATTGACTATTTTTACTTAATTTGTTTCCTCTTGTCGTTTAGAGAATAACCATGTTATAGTTTTATTTCATCAAGCCTCTCGTGGTTTTTTTTAAGAAATACTAAATTCCTAGTCTTCTTGTATTATAACACCCCAGATATTCTTATTAGTACCCTAACTTAAACAAATAGATTTCATACTACTGGGATCCATCATTGACGACAGTAGTATGTACCCCTAGTTATGTTAACTTTTACTTTCAACGTCATATTTTCTCGGTCGATACATGGTGGTGGTGGTGGTGGTGGTGGTGGGGGAGGCAGTTGTTGGTAAGGTCGGGAGTGTATGATGAGTTGGTTGATATGTGGGGAATTATTGGAGCTGTAGGTGGGTTGCGTTGATATGAGGTGAGTTGTTGGGAGGACCTAGTTTGGGTGACGTCATATCAGTGGCCCAACTAGGGATACATAATAAGATATATATTGTTTGTTACAAAATGATGTACATACGATATATGGCACAATGGAATATTATAGATGCCTGAAGAGTAGAGACGTGTAGATAGAAAGGCTGTTAAATGGAAGAATGGTTGTTACAGATTTACGTTTGTTGCAAAGATGATGTAAAATGCATGATATAATGTAGTAGGTGGTAAAGGATGATGGAAAGTAAGTGCATGTAAGGTGTGTGATAGAAATGTGTGTTAATAATAGGTTAATGTATGTGAGGGTAAATAATGTGTAAAGATGAATGACGTGTGCGAGAATGTGAACTAAAAGAGAGATGATCGTATGATGGAACGTTGGTGTATATATTGATAATATATAAAGATGTAGTTTAAGTTAGGTGTGGTATGTGAGTGTTAAAAGAGAGAGAGAGAGAGAGAGAAGACATCAATGAAGAGGTACATGAGGGTTGTGCTTACCGCGTTAAAGCGCATCTTGCTACGACGAAAAGAAGGTATTTGTTCAAAGTTGGTGAAGTCTTGTAGAATCGTTTGCTACAAGATGTTGACACGATGTCGGCTAAGAAGGAACAAAGAGCGGAAAAGGAAGTGCGGGAAAGGATATAGTGTTGCGGGAAACGGAATGGAATGAGTAAGGGAAAGTAGGGGAAGAAATGGTTATGATTGGTTAGAGAGAAAAGAGGGAGCGGGGGAAGTGTTGTGATTAGTTGGCAAGAATGGACAAATTGGAGCACCTTAGCCGCAAGCATCCGGTGACGTAGGCCGCAAGCATGCGCTATGGAAAAACAAGATGAGACAAGTTAATGTAAGCAGGAAACACGTTAGCCTCAATCATCCGGTGTGTGTAAAAATGTTGAAACAAATTAACCGAGAGCATTACTTTGGGCGAGAAGGTTGAGTGACGCAGCAAGCATTAGGCTTGAGTAAGCAAGATCCGACATGTCAAACGGAAGCAGGAAACAAGGTAACCCCGAACATTCCGGTTGGATGAGAAAGTTTAGTGACGTGAAGCAGCACTTGCCCGAAGTTGAGACGTGTTATATGTAAGCATCAGTTTAGATTCTGCAAATAGGAAACACTTTTGGAACCAAGTTGAAACATGAAAAGTAGGTGATTGTATCTATCCCAAGCTCATCATACCCACACACTTCTTCCACATAGTATTACCCATTCAAATACACTCTTCACACCTCTCGCTAACCGCCATCCTTATACTAGTCACCGATACCCTCTCCGCTTCATCATTATCATATACTTACACCCTTTTCCCATTTCATTCCGCAATCATTTACACTCTTCATACTCCTCTCGCGAACCGCTGTCCTTCACTCCAGCGATTCATGCCGCACCTTCCCTTTAACCCACCATCTACCAAGTGATACACAATTTCAACTATACCCAATAGGTAAACAAAAGTAACTGAAAAAAATCATTCACATTTATTACACTATACGCTACTATAAACTCACTGCACTATTCCGTTAGCTTCAATCAGTTGCAAACCCCTAGTAACGGAATAGCCTTTATGATCAGAGCGTGCCAGGTGAAACACGTTTGTAGGCAAGTGAAAGAGGAAAAGTATGCGATTGTTCCTTTCATACTCCCTTCCAACTCATCCTTATCCTTCATCGCCAGGCTCAACTCTCTACTCACATTTCTAATCATACCCTCACACTCCTTTCACATAACATTACTCACCCATTTACACTCTGTTCCCGCCTCGCGCTAGCTGTCATCCTTATACTAGTCACCGATACCTCTCCGCTTCCCCTTATTAGTATTGCGCTCTGCACTCCCCCTTATTACCTACCCCAACCTCCAAATTTCATTCACTATTCCAACATTTGTCCAATAGGTACACAAAACTACAAGAAAAATAAATATTCGTTTCATTCTTTACACTATATGCTACTGTCAATTCCCCCTCTTCCGACAACTCCTATTTAAATCTAACCTTCCGGTAACTCGATAGCTTTCATGATCATTTCATAATCCAACAGTTCTACTCTCATACAAATATTACCTTCCGCAAACATCTCCACAGGAATAAGACAGAACCGCTGCATTTTGGTCAATTTTTATGTATTTGGGCATTATCGAAGGCATCATTAGTTGACTTGGGGAAAAGGAAAGCAGTTGAAATATGGAGACCTGTCTATTTCGAGCTTTTCTTGATGCTGGTGATCCGCCACCAGGGGTGCTATTGATGTGCTTCAAAATATTAATAGACTGTTCCACAACTAGGATCGCTCGAAATCGATGTTATTACATATTTGGGTTACAAGATACCTTCAATGCATAACGATTTGAGTTACAAAACATCGCTAATAAAAAGGGAAGTATTATAATGAAGACAATAATATTATTCTTATACGTGTAAGGAAGGAGTTGGTATATTATCACTTGTGTTAAACCACAGAATATGAAAGTAAAGATCACTGTGAATGTCAACATATGCCAGAGTGCAGTCGATAGAGCAATTACAAATAGGCAACCGAGGTGCAGGCATTGACAACTGTGACCCAGCACAGTGTTTATACTATTTATTATACTTAGTGCACTATATTAGGGAAAAATTAATAAAGTACGTCGTCAGGGAAAAATATAAAGAAATAATAGCCAACAGTATGCAATTGTACATATGGATAGATGTACCGATGATCACTAAAGGTTAAACTCTAAACTGATGCTTGCGCATAACAAGTCTCAACCTGCTTACACATTTCGGATGCTTGCTGCTTGACGTCAGTGAACTTCCTCACCTAACCGGAATCTTGCAGTTGCCTAGTCTCAGCGTTTTTACCCATTTGCGGCTAACGTGTTTCTTGCTTCCATTTGACATGCCGCAACTTACCCAAACCGGATGCTTAGGAATCACTCAACTTCCTCTAACTCAACATGTTTACACATTCCGGATGAGTGCGGCAAACTGTTACCTGCTCCTTATGACATGTCTCAACTAGCTTAACCAAACCGGATACTTCCGATTAAGATGTTCCAACTTGCACATCCTTCCAACAAAGGATACCTTCCTCCACTCCTTCCCTTTCCTCTAATCAATCACAACCATTTATTCCCTATACTTACCCTTACTCGTTCTATTCCGTTTTCTGCAATATTATATCCATCCCCCAGCTTTTTTTTTCCCCGCTCTCAGTCCTTTCTTAGTCAACGTCGAGTCAACATATTGCAGCGAACGACTCTATAAGACCTTATCAACTTCGGAGAATACCTTCTTTTCATTGCAACAAGATACACTTCATTGTCGTCTTTTTTTAAACACTCACATACTAAATCTATCTTTAATCTATACCTTTTTACATTATCAATGCATACACAACACTTACTAACATTTGATCCGCACCATCGCCTGTCTTATAGTTCACATAACCGCACAGGTCATCTATTTTTTACACGCTATCTACACTCACATACAGTAACCCATTATTACAACACATATTTTTTCATACAAATTACATACACTTACTCTCTATCATCCTTTACCAATTACTATATTATATCACACTCTTTGCACCATTTTTGCAACAAACATACATCTGTAACAACCATTCATCCATTTAACAATCTTTCAATCTTCACATCTGTACTTTCCATTCATCTATAATATTCCATTGTATCACGTATCGTATATACAACATTGTCGAACATCCAAATCTTATTATGTATTCCCGAGTTGGGCCACTGATATGACGTCACCCAAACAAGGTCTTCCCAACTAGTTACCTCATATTAACTTCCCCACCTACCAACCAACTCTTCATACACGATTCACCTTACCAACAACACTCTCCCATCATCACCACCAACACATTTTCCAATCGACCGAGAAAATATGACCTTTAAATGTAAAAGTTGCGACGTCAATCAGTGACCTAACTCTGGGTACATACTACTGACGCCTTTGAAGAAAACCATCATAAACAATCACATTTTAACTTTGCTTAATTTTCTGTTTGCAATATATGATTGTTCCTGCATACTTCTGGAGAGAAGAGGGGCCATTTTTATCAATTTGTGTAAACGGTTAAGTTAGGAATGAATTCCTAGGTGACTTTTACTGCCAGTTTTTTATTTGTTTTTGTTTTGTTTTGCAGAGAGATTCATTCCAGACTCGCTCATTTGCTTATGAGGTGTGCCTATTGCTTTAACAAACATAATATTTTTCTTTTTTTTTTACCCATCTGAACCAAATTTTCGTAAATATTGAATATTTTAATGACAAAATTGAAAATAAAACATTGGTTTATTCACTCAATAGCTTTATGTAATTTTAAATTAAAAATACATAAAATATTTGTTTTAAAATAAACGGTAACTAACGACGGAATTTTAATTTTAAATTGGAAACAAAGTGGCTTCAGGAATTTAAAATGAACTAATATTACTAACTAAATATTTGACTTTTTTGTGAAAAAGATATAATTATATTGAAAATCAAAACAATAATAAGTAGACTTGTCCTAGCTAAAAAGTAAAAAGTATGTTATGACTAAAGCACATTTACTTGCAAAAAGAAAAGAATAATAAAACAACAGCCAATGTAAACGTTTAAATTGAAATATAAGTCCGTGATTAGTACTGTATATGGATATATCACAAAATATGTACAATGTAATGCTATTAGATTAGCAACTGAATTCATTTTACCCACCATATTCGGCAGCCTTTTGTTTCTAGAGAGCCATAATACAATAGTATTTACGTTCTATCATAGCTATTAGTATACCATCACACATTCACGCCGCTTAAGCTCAGCCTCTTCTCACATAGACCAACAAACAGCAGTGCAAAATGCACTACGAATTCTTACAATGTGTTGATGTATACCTACGGTGTTGCTGTTCTTGCTGTGCTATTCTGAAAGTGATTATTCGACTAAAAATATCTGTTGGCGTCAACAGATTTTCCCTTCTTCCAAAACCATTGTGATACATTTTAGACTTTTGTTGTAATACTGAATGTTACATAAATGAATTATTTAAACAGCAATCTAAAAAGGTTTAATTTCAACATAAACCACTGTGGATTTAAACTTTTTTCAAGACGTCTGAAATGATTTTGTAAGAGAAATAGAGAGAAAATGTACATCAATGTACACAACAATCTGAAACTACCTGTACTTGCACCAAGAGCGTGCCAGCCCTCTTCAGATATAAAATATTGTCTCCTCTTACAAAGACTTTGGCGTATTTTTATGATCTGCCAGTCAATGAAAATGGCGCTCGAGGAATATTTGGCGGAACCTCAACTACGATTCCATTTGAGTCTCTGGATTGAAGGCCAGAAAGCGAAAGTATTTGGTGGTTAAAACAATAGCACGCAGATACTTATGCATAATGGCAGGTTCTGCAAGATAGGGACGACATTTTATACGACAAGAGATATTAAAAAACGGAAAAGAATAGTCTTAATCCAGAAGAGGTAGAAATGCTTGTATATCTATTACGAAAAGGGAGTTAAGTGTAATTTAATAACTGTTGTAAATTTTATGGGATATTTTCATGTCTGAATATATGTAAGTCATAAGTCATTAAAAAAAAACAATTCTTCATAATAACCTGCTTATTTTGTTACGTTACTGAAATATCACGTTTATTTTTTCCATCTTCAGGGTACGTAACATTCTGCAAAAGAATCCACTATGGTTGATTGAAATTTCTCTCTAATAGCCTTTTGGAGCAGTTATTCCTTTAATTTTAAACGTGATGTAAACGGGAGTAATATACCTTTAAGTTTAAATGAAATTATAATTTTGCAACAATTAAGGAGATTACATACAATTCTTGTAAGCTGTAACACACTAAATTCTCAATAAAAATCCAAAACCATTAAAGTATATAAAGTAAATATACACTGATAGAAATATAGGTAGAAAAGTGAGCACAAAAGTTGGAAGACGTATGAATAGTGTTTAACGCCCGTTTTTGCTATAGAGGCATCACAGGCGTTGAACGCTGATGATACATGAGAAGATATAATATATTGGGAAAAGATGTTTTTTAAGAAAGTAAACGTTCCAGGCCTAAATTTAGGGTACCTCCCAGGCATTTGCCATTTATGAGTACTGAGGAAAACCTGGAAAAAACCTCAGTCAGGGAATACGGTCCATGGCGGGATTCAAACCCCAGACCTCCCGCTCACGAATCCGCGCCTTAACGACCTCGGCCACCCGTGGCGGGTTGGAAGACGTGTATAAGCGTTAGACCGAAGATGCGTTTTTCAATTCGTGACTAAACGCGTAATCAATCTTTTTCACACACAAATATAAACGAAGCGGGGTGACAACGCTTGAAACTCGTATTCGGGAAGTCCAGAATTTTAAGTCCGTTGGGCTGGCCATCCTGGCCTCATGTTTTTTCGTGTTTTCTCCTGATCACTTAGTGAATGCATAAGAATCTGTTCATTCCGTTGCATTTGTTACAGTGTTAAAAGTGCCAGGGCGAGCTGAGTTGGCCAAGTGTGATGCGCTTTGGAAAGGTTTCTGCCCCGCTTTCTGGAATGGAAGGGGAATTTCGAACAACTCAGAAGCAGCTCCACCTGCCTCGATCGAAACTATTTGTAAACATATTAGGGAGCACATCTGCGTCCGCGCAGGCGCCAATCATGGCCCATGTTTCCCTTACCTATTCCCTTCCTCCCTCATTGGGGACATAGGCAAAAATAGCTAGTCGTTATCACGGCTTAAGTACCGAAAATACGTTTTTCAGCCCCAAACAATCCATCCATCGATTTAAACTGTCACATTCCTAGCTTGGTAAGAGAGGAATATATTTCATAACAAAGTCAGAGGCGAGAAACATAAATTTATCGATACACGTAACATTACATAATACAAAAATGCATAGCGTCAGCAAGGAATTGTTGCATGAAATCAGGCTATTACATTGCGCTGGGGAAATGCAAAGTCAGGAATTCAACACGCCTCCATGCAAGACTGATCTCGATAACACAAGCAGCAATCGTAATGAAGATTAGGCCAGAATTTCGAAAGGGAAATCAGATATAAAAAGACAAAAATCGTGACGTCCGAGGTGTCTCTCTCTCTCTCTCCTTCGTTCTTCTAATCCAGTGTGCGCCGCCTTTGCGAGAGTCAAGTTACGACGCCTAGGATTCCGTCTCAGGACATCAAGAGTACCAAGCTATGCTTGATAAACCGAAAGACCGAATTCATGAACTTAATTGTTGCTCAGGAATACCCCCATGGCCAAACTAATATTATATATATTAAAAATAAAGCACCCACAGTTCAAACGGGTTCCTACCATCTGAACTACACCCTCCCATCACTTCCTTCCATTCATCCATGCATCCATCCATGCATACATACATTCATCAGATATGGGCCAGAGTGTAGGGGCAAAATATAAAAAGGCATTCGAACTATTGGCGTCATTTAGTGCCTCACAAACATCAAAAGTTCATCAGGACTGCAGAAAATGACAGCTATGGTGATTTGTCAGTCCTAGTGGTATATGGTCATCATACTTGCCTCGTAGATCCAAGATCGCGGCTGTAAAAATCCTAAGTATGGCTTCCTTCGGAAGGGAAGTAAAGCCGCGGGTCCCGTGTCGTACATTTACAGCACGATAAAGAACATCAAACCTGAAAGAAGAGGCATCTGAGCAAAATTTGTCGACCGTTTCACGCCCTGAATTGAATGGGACGCGACGCTGATGACCGTAGATGTTAAAGAGCGTCCATAAATCAAACAAAATAACCAAATCAACTATGGTGATTTAAAATGCAAGACTGTGATGGTGTTATTCTAACGCATGCTACACCCCAAGCACGCCGTGTAGTGCACGGTTACTTCATTTTTGCAACACAATCTGTCATCAACTTTGGAAACAGGCAACGGCACTTTCTTCAGAAACCAATTATTATTTTGTATAATAATGTTCGAGTTCACTGGGTGGCTACTTTGTTCAATCAATGTGACTAAGAAGTGCTTTAATATCCACAATATTCCCTTGACTAAATTTCCTGTGCTTTCTAGTTAATTCATAATAGAAAGGAACCACTTTCTGGCATTCGCTTCAGAATTGTTCCAGAGATATTACAGGGAGTAGACCGCGTTATTTGAGCTATTAACAGAACTGCGCTGCAAGGGGTAGTTATATCTATAATAATAAAACTTAGAAACATACATTTATCCTATATTTATAGCAAATGAATAGATATACTATTAAAATTCAAACCTTCCTATATGTTTATGCCTTATATAAGATATAAAACACACACACATATATATATATATATATATATATATATATATTTTCATAAAATAACAGCATTGCCATGACTTTTGCGTTATATAACGGACAAAATAGTGGTCTCTGGATTTTAGTCCACATCTACTAACAATTGTTGGTAAATAAAAGGACGTTTTCTTCTTATTCTTTTTGTTCTTGTCCTTGTTCTTCTTGTTCTTCTTGTTCTCTTCTTCTTCTTGTTCTTTTTCTTCTGATTAGGTTTATTTACAGACGCTCTTTTACATCTCAAGTCATCAGCGTCCCATTCAATTCAGGGCGTGAAACGGCCGATAAATTTTGCTCAGAGGCCTCTATTTCAGGCTTGAGGTTCCTTTTCGTGCCGTAAATGTACGACACGGGACTCGCGCCTTTACTTCCCTTCCGAAGAAAGCCATACTTAGGGTTTTTACGCCCGAAAAAAACCATCGAACCTGGCCGGAATCTTGGGTTTAGGAGGCAAGTATAGTCCACTACATCACCAGGACCGACGTTCCTTTTCTTCTAACTGATTTTAACAACAAAGTTGAGAATGTCTTGTTCAGCACAAAAACAAGTTTCCATGTATATTTGTAAAATAAAATACATTAATTTATTTCTTAGAATCAACATTAGGTTACATTTTTACGACTTATGTCAAACTGCCATTTTTTATTTACATACACCATCGTATTGTGGTTTTTTAGTAGAAGTTGTGGGGGGGAAATTATTCTGAATCCCAGAATTTGTATCGTCATCACTGAAGTGTATTGCATCATTATAGACCTCCAGGTTACCCACATCCATATCCGTATACGCACTATCTTCTTTTTCGTCATAATCGTCATTTTCGGTATCATCAAGATTTGCATGCTCTACAATCCAATTCCGAAGAACGGCCACATCTGTGTTTACCCCTGGTCTGTGCATCTCCCCGCAGCCTTCGGCCCAGGATATAATACCAGCAAGCTTACCATCAACTACCAGAGGCCCTCCGGAATCGCCTTGGCAGGAGTCTTTGCCATAATTCTTGGCTGCGGCGCAGAGCATGTTTTCCGTTATTATATGTTCAGGATATTCGTACTGGCAGATGATTGGGTCCAGGATAAGTATCTTTGCTTTGAGCAATTCTCTTGAATTGGCACCATTCAGCTCGACGTTGCCCCATCCAGTAATGGTGGCTGTTGAACCGGGCACTGGAGTCTCTGTGGCTAGAGAAATGGCCTTGACACCTTTCTGCGCACTCCTCTTAAATGGTGTGGACACCTGCCAACAAAGGATATAGTGATGTTTTTATAATATATAGCAACCAGTAGTGCCTATCAGTTAAAAACTAGTATATGATACAAAAGAAATTAAGAAGTAAACTCAGTAGTCCTGGAAATGCTCATCACTTTCTTTCCCGGAGACTCCCTTACTCGCAATGGGGGCAAGAATAAAATAAAGGCGTAAATGGTCGCAGCTCCTACATTTCCTGTCGTTTGGTTCCATTTGTAATGATTTATCATCCAAATGTAGTACCTGCAGGATGAGGTCAAGATCTCAATGGCAAGGGTGAACCAGATTTCGCAGGATCTGCCATTCCATGTCTTGGCCTATAGATTTTAATCTTTCCTACTGATTTTAAATCTAGCGATTATACGTGATGTTTCAAAATGTAGAACTTAGATATTTCTATATTTATTATTCTTTTTTACTCGTCGAAGTTTCTGTTTATTCTTTTTTTTTTTTTTTTTTTTTTTTTTGAGGGCTTCGTCCCAAATTGGAACTCTGTATCTGAGCCTGACTGTAATAAACACCTTTGCAGTGTACTTTATCCTAAACCCTTTCGCACTTTTTCTGTTCTACTCCAGAAGTTTATAATCTGTCTATGTCAAATTTACCTTCCAAAACTATGGAATTTAGTTCTCTAGCTTGTTTGAGTCTTTTGAATTGAAAATAAATGCTGATTTGCTCGTTATTGTGGTTTCTATTGTGTTGATTGTATTGTCATTATATTATTATTATTATTATTATTATTATTATTAGTCAAATTATTTTATGTATTAAGTTTTCATGTAATTTGATGTTTTATTTATGTCTTTGGTTAAAACTAACACATCGTCTTAGAAAGTAATGACGCGGGAAAGGTTAAAACATTCCAAGTTGTGCACTGAATTGTTCATTACATTTCATAGACCGGATCTTGCAGCAAGATCCTTGTGCAGAGCCTTTTTCACCTTTTGCGGCTGTTAGTAAAGTAGTTATTTGTTAGGCTGTTAGAATTTAGACACAACTGTGTTCTTTTAGAATAAGAAAATTCCGGATCACCAAGCCGCATCAAAGGCTCCACGAAGTTTAAGTTAATCAGCCTACATTCGTAACTAAGGAACAGAGTTGACTTTGGAAGGAAATCCTTAGCTTAACAACTGCTTGGTAAACCAGGCTTACGCTGATGACCTGAGCTGTTAAAGAGCGTCCATAAATAAATCAATAAACCAGGCTTGAGTACCATTATTTAAAAAATTAGATGGGCGCCTTTTAACCTTTAACCTTTTGTTGTTTCTCCGAATGCGGTCGCGCGTGGCATTTAGTGCCACGTTTTCATTTTTTGCCTTTTTTTTTTTTTAGTTTGTAATGCATTAAAAGTAGACCGGATTAATAAGTAACGAATAAAGTCTATAGATGTTATACTCTGGTATTTTTTCAAATATTGTACATGAACGCTAATTAAAAGAATTGTATGTATTTGCTCACTAATGATTCATTTCAGAAGAAAAAATGAATAGGAACGAAATATAATGTTGCAACATGTAATAATTTGTTCCAACGATATTTATACAAGTATGTTATCTTTTTCAATGTCATTTGAGCATTTTTGCATGTGGCATGCGGATAAGAAAGTATTCTGCAAACAAAGTTCTTGCACAGAAAATAAAGCACGATGGTTCTTATATGCTCTACATTGATGACATGGGTCAGTCATCAGGGGCCCCTGATATTCCAGATTGCAATCGGTATTTGGAAGAAACTCCACCATGTCTTTTGGAAGGAAAGGGATATACGCCCTCATTTCCATGGACTCATCAATTAGAGCAAGTGCCAAATGAATTAGAAATGTTCTTCTGATGTGAGTGCCTATTAAATTGTTGGCAATGAAAATAACTTGGGATTTTATACCAGCAATATAAAGTTGTCTAAAAACGTGAAAGGGGTTTCACTATTGTCAATATACTATTCTTTTGGAAACCGAAACTTCTTGTCATGGAACTTTGCTGGAATTTCTCTCTCATTTAGTTTGAGGGTTCCCAAAAATGTGATGCCATTTTCAAGGAGATACACCGCCAAATATCTACTGTAATAATTATTTGTGTCAGGTTCCTACGTGAATGTTTGATAGGTTCTATTGATATTTTCATCACCTCTAAAGGTTTGTTAGACATAAAGTGAGGGCCTTCTCTTTGATTGCACAGTAGATCTCAAAAGTTGTAGGTACAAATTTCGTACAATTTTAGGTCATAGTTCACCGGTTTTTTGGCATACACTGAATAAAATGACAGGATCTCGAAAGGGGTATGCATGTCATCTATAGTCACAAACTCTGCCAGGCTATCATTGTCCTGACGATATTCAACGTGTAACATTCCCTGAGTGGTGCTATATTATCAGTTTTCAGGCGGTCACATCATCAAATCTGATACACCGCAGTAAAAACAGAAATTTTTTGTAGCTGAAAGAAGCTCTCAAGATACCAATGCCAGTGTCAGCATGTTCCATAATTCCAAAATATTTATTTGCATGCCTTTTTTGACAGCTATAAGCAAAAGTATGGCAAAAAGAACCACAAGTTCTGCATGATTTGTAACCTTCAAACCCTTTCTCTTTGGTAGTTGATATCTGCTCTTCCTTTCATAATATACAAATTAGTATATTATACAATTTTTCAAGAGTTATTCTTAAGAAGCCTTCCAAGGGAGTGGCCGAAATTCTGGCAATTCTTGTAGGCCCTGGCAAGGTTTTTTTTTAAATATATTTTTAGACTTGTGTTACCTGCAATTCCCTTCGAGTACTAATCCAAATAGTTTCACAACCCTTGCCGGTGAATAAACGATAATCTATATTTTGTTCTTGGAAGTCTTCAAAATCACATTCTCTAGATTATCCTGAGTCACTGTCATGGTCGCCTTGATGAACTTCATCTTTTTCATCAGATTCACCTGAGAAATCACCTAATTCCTCCTTCTCCTTCTCTTAAATAGTATAGGATTTAAATGAATTTGTTTAAGTGGAGATTATCAAAATTTATATACAAATCAAAGTTAAAACAAATAAATAATAAGCAAGAATAAAACTTAGAAGATAATTAATTATTTTCTCAACATATGCAAATCTTAACTTCAAAATACTGCGGCCCTCCAATAGCTGC
>CM060835.1:108085254-108100254 GCA_030762175.1 Metallyticus violacea | reverse complement strand
TGACAAAAGAAAAGAATCAAAATTCCTTTCAATAATGGAGCATTTTGAGTTATCTCATAAATAAAATGACGAAAAATGAAACAATTCAGTGCAATATTGCGTTATCTTGAGTATAACAGTATGGTATAAGCATTCAAACAATTTTTTCCAAGTTCACCAATAGATTTGCGATCTGTGGTGGGCATATTTTTCCTTAGAATTTATATCAGTAAATCAAATAGAATAATAATTCTAATAATATAAATATCTCAAAAATAACAATTTATAAGTACTAACAATATTGAACTGAGAAATGGCAATTTTCATTGCAGTCCTGCAAGTACTCCCTCGTTGATATGAGTTAATTTATTAAGGCATTTATTATATTGTTTTCCGTCCAGTGTTATTGCCAGAAAACTGAAAGTATTCCAAAGCCTTAGCCCTGGCACTAAGATGCGCGATAAACATGCCGCACTAGATTTTTGCCTCAAAACTGGACGTTGTAAAAGTCGGTAGTATCCTACAGGCAACTGCGAGAGCTCCTTAAGGGATATGCTCAAGTGTCCTAATGCTAACTGTAAAAGATCTCATCCTCTCTAGCATTGTTTTGGTCATGATAGGGCAATATTTTACATATTCACACTTAATTGCGCAATTATTGGTGAGCCGATACCCGGATACCGATGCATTTGTCCTAAAATTTTTTTTACGGTTTTCTTGTCAGTAGCGTTTTGCGGTGCATCAGAATACACGTACGCACAGGATACAACAAATGCTATATAATAAATTGAATTTTAATGAACTAGAGAGTGAAATTCAATGTGATATAACATGAAGGATATTATTATTTATTATTATTATTATTATTATTATTATTATTATTATTATTATTATTATTACGAGGTGGTATCTACAATATACGGGACTGGTGCTGCCATCTCGACAGTAGTTGTAGTATAGTTTTATACCCTTAGTTGGCAACACTAGCACATCTGATGAGTGAGTGTTTAAAGTTTCATGCAGCTGGGTAGATGTGTTGAGATTCTATAGTACTTTCCATGATACTCTGTATGTAGTGTGTGGCGATTTTACGATGGATCCAACATTAGAACAGAGAGTGTGCATCAAATTCTGTGCAAATCTCGGGAAAAATGCTACGGAGACCCTCACAATGATTCAACAAGTATTTGGGGGGACAAAGCATGAGCTGTACAGGTGTGTTTGAGTTGAGTTGAGTTTGAGTTGAGTTGCTCAGTTCAGGGCCTACCGTACCGTTATTGAAGACGATGCTCACACCTGTAGGCCCATCAGCTGCACAACGCCTGACATTGTTGCCAAAGTTCAACATCTCGTTCGTGAGGATCGACGTCGAACCATTGAAGACCTTGCTCATAAAGCAGGAATTGATTATGGGGCATGCCAACAAAATTTAGCTGATGAATTGGGCATGCATCGCGTCGCCGCAAAATTTGTGCCAAGGATTCTGACTGCTGATCAGAAGGCGCAGCGTGTTGAAGTTTGCACGGAGCTTCATCAGGCCATTTCCGATGACCCAACCCTCTTGTCCAGGACCTCACCAGCAACGAGAGCTGGATGTACGCATATGACCCTGAGACAAAACAAGAATCCTCCCAGTGGAAGAGCCCGAACTCACCAAGATCAAAAAAGTGAGACAAGTGAAGAGTCAAGTCAAGAGCATGCTCCTCGTTTTATTAATACCAAGGGGACTGTGCACAAAGAATTCGTCCCACCAAATCAAACAGTGAATTCCACGAATTGAATTGAACTGTGACGTTTTGCGACGACTCGGTGAAAATGTACAAAGACGACGGCCCGAACTTTGGCGACAATGGAACTGGCTATTGCATCACGATAATGCGCCCTGTCACAATTCCTTGTTCACCAGGAGCTTTTTGACAAACCACATGACGGTTGTCCCGCAACCACCGTACTCGCCTGATTTGGCCCCCTGCGACTTCGCTCTATTCCCCAAACTGAAAATCAAGTTGAAAGGACGTCGGTTCGACACAATTGAGAGGGTTCAAGAAGAAATGCAGTCCGTGCTTAACACGCTCAAAGAACAAGATACACTTGGAAAATGGCAGAATCGCTGGGACCGGTGTATACGTGTGGAAGGGAATTACTTGGAGAGTGACGGGGCTGTCATCAGTCATTTGGCAGCACCAGTCCCGAATATTCTGGATATCTCCTCGTATTATTATTATTATTATTATTATTATTATTATTATTATTAAAAGCCTACTCACATCTATCCATACCCAAAAAATAATTGCATTAATCACCTCACCAACCTTGAAATGCCCCAAAATATTAACACATATGCAAATGTATGAACCAATTTGATTTATAGTATAAATGAAATATGCAACAGAAAATAGAGGCCTGCCTAGTTTTAAAAAAATACCGTGCTTATAACAGTGCAATATGAACATAATATTACATATTGGGAGTAAGATACAAATATCTCTTGAGAGTAAAATTTAACAAAGTACTATATTATGAATAAAGCAATTAGATGTACAATTGAAACAGAGTTTATATAAGTCACCAAATAAATGCAGTTGGAGAGATATGAAAGCACCATAGTAAAGTAATTTAGGATGAAAAAAAAAGTATATTGGCTATAAAATCTTTTTCCAGAAAAATAAAAGTTCAAATTTATACGTAAGTTTTGTTGAGTATAAATAGGACATTCAAGAACAAATGGTAAAAACTGACTTCATAATCTTGTTATTGAGAAACACAGCAATTTCATGCCAGTGATGGTGAAGAGGCATAGACAGCGGCGAACAAATTGTAGTTTAGAAAACGTACCGTGAGGGTAGAAAGATTGTTGAGCACAATGCCATGACTCACCCAGAGACGCAATGAGCAGCAGTCAGAGCCCACCACTCACTGATAATAGCCGCACCACACCGATGCATAAAACTTCCATACCGTTTTTGTTCAAGGGACAACTGAAATCAAAAATATGTTTTAGTTTACAGACTGTTGACACAAGGCTTATCGGGAAACTAATATGAAGCTGGGATGATGAGACGATCGATGTACCACGTTATTCGCTCACATGTTTGAATAAACAACCAATCGTGGGAATGGGTACTCTGTTCCAGCAATTTCCTTAGGCATATTACATTATCGTTGTAACAGTCACGCGGCGTTGGTTCGAAACTAGGCGCAAGAGATATACGCATATTTACACATCTGACTTGTATCAATTTGTCCGAACGCTTCTTTCTTTCTTTCTTTCTTTCTTTCTTTCTTTCTTTCTTTCTTTCTTTCTTTCTTTCTTTCTTTCTTTCTTTCTTTCTTTCTTTCTTTCTTTCTCTTTCTTTGTTTCTTTGTTTCTTTGTTTCTTCCTTCCTTCCTTCCTTCCTTCCTTCCTTCCTTCCTTCCTTTCTTTCTTTCTTTCTTTCTTTCTGTCTTTCTTTTCTTTCTTTCTGTCTTTTCTTTTTTCTTTCTTTCTTTCTTTCTTTCTGTCTTTCTTTCTTTCTTTCTTTCTTTCTTTCTTTCTGTCTTTTCTTTTTTCTTTCTTTCTTTCTGTCTTTCTTTTCTTTCTTTCTTTCTTTCTTTTTTATTTCTTTGCACTCTCTTCTCATTTTGAAAATACGAATGCGTCATCTGAATGCATACAAGCAAAAGGCATCAAAGAAGTAGGGAGCAAGGAAAGAGAAGGAATGCATGTACCATCCGCTCCAGAGGCATTCATCTCTTTTTTGTTGATTTGGTTTATTTACGGACGCTCTTTAACATCTGAGGTCATCAATGTCTCATTCAATCAACACCGAATTTCACGTCGCTGTATATCTACATAAGAGCTTTTATTATTTTGTTAATAAACCTAACAGGACTTCTCTCTGAACACAGTGATTTTTTTAAACAAGTATATAAAAATGCAGAAAATCCCCTCCTTAACCCTGATTTATACTTAGATATGTTATTGTATTCGTTAGCCTGTCACCTTAATTGTTCACACAGTATCTTGCAATACAATTTACCGAGCACAGATAATTGCAATTTCTCCCTATAGTTTTCTGGAACCCGTGGGTTACCCTTGCCTTTAAATACAGGCATATCATCGACATTAACCATGCTTCTGGATATCTTTCTTCATTAAATAATTTATTAAATGCAATTCGCCGGACGTCTATAACTTCCGGTGTTATTGAAGAGAATTTTATAAATTCAATTGAAATTCATTCAATTCCTGGTGCTTTCCCATTTTAAGACTTTAATCACCAATATAATTTAGCTATCCGTCTATAGTAATGGTGTTAGGGAAAGTAAATGCAGCTCTCTAAGAGACAGCCGCGGTTCCTCCATCTGCTGCACTTCGCTTTCAGCAATAACTCTATTAAAATACCCAAGTCACCTTTTGAGTTCGATGTTTATTTGTATTTGAATTTTTCTGAGCAAATTCTACATGTTTACCCCCCGCCATTTATTTATTTATCTATTTATTTTTTTTCATTTCGATTTGGTACTTTCTAAGGTATCTTTGTATTCTTTTCTTAATTCGACATAAGAAAGACATGTAAACATGAAGACATGTTCATGTTTACAATTTTTATTGTACCATTCTAATTTTATATATGTACTTGTATTATACTAGATTTTCGCTTGTTTGCCTGCTAAATTGTATGCTTTCTTTCAGTTTTTTTTAACAATATCTGCCTTATTTCCTTCCCCGAAGCATTAAGTCTATTTGCGGAACTACGCAACATTCTCATAAATTCTTCCATTCTCTCTGGGACTCAAGGGTTTCGCAACAATGGTGACACAGGGATGTCATTTGCTAGATTCTCATTTAACGTGAGCAAGAGATAAATATGAAAGCATGTATAGAAGCTAATATCTCATACGGGTATAATAGACATTAAACTATCTCATTATAATTAAAAACGGGTGTGCATAGTATCTTGAACTCCTGTGATGGTATCGTCAAATCCATAAAAACATCTGGGATTGGAATACCGGGACGCCGTTGGTTCCCTCTATAAACCAACATGCGAGGATCGTTCAAGATAGAAACAGGTTTCAGGTTTGATCTTTATTCCGCCAGTGTACGGAGTTTCAAATTATTCCAGCAGATAGCGCAGCTGTAGTTGGATTGTTAAAATGGCGCCTGTTGCAGACAGTCGTCACAAACAACGCAATGATTGAATTCTTGGTTTATGAGCGAGAAAGTGTGGTGTACATTCTTCAACGTTTGTGTTCAGTATATGGGAAATGTGCTGTCGATAGGAGCACCGTTGCACGTTCGACTAAGCGAGTGAAAGCATCAGGAAGTGCAGAAACTGATCTCAGTGGTCTGTCACGTTCGAGACGTCCTGTCATAGCCAACACTCCAGATATGTTGATCCACTTGGATGCCATTATTCCACAATTGGCCCTACAGCTCTCGATCAAAGTCGGAAGTGTGTGTGTGCAATTATCGAGGCCTTAGTATATTCAAAAGTGTGCTCAAAATGGGTTCCACGATATCTCACAGTAGACCACAAGATCCGGAGGAAAAAAAAAAAAAAATCTTATGAATTGTTGCAGCACTTTGAAGGGGAAGCCTTTTCGTCTCGGGTTGTTACAGGTGGTAAGATCTGCATGCATTCCTTTGAACTGTAGACAAAAGAGCAGTCAAGAGTGGCACCTTCGATGCTCATCGAGGTAGAAGAAATTCAGGACAGCTTCCTCTGCTGAAAAAGTCATGATATTGCCTTCTGGGCTTGTGATGGCTTTTGCATGACAATGCAAGCCCTCGCACAACTCTGATAACTCGGGAACACATCACCAAACTGGGTTGGGTGGTGTCGTCCCATCCACCCTACAGTCCAGATCTAGCACCTTCAGACTTTCATCTCTCTGGAGCCCTCAAAGATCCTTTGCGTGTGACTGATTTTGAGGATGATGACAATGAAGAAATAACTATGCACGTAGGATAAGAGCTGGTAGCGGAAAGGAATACATCACTTGTGCATTTCTTCCAACTATAATGTTTTTATTGCAAGTACTATTAGTATTCTTTCTCTCCCTTTCGTTCTTTTTTCTTTCTTCTTCTTTCTTTGAGCATGTTGCTAGAAGCTGAAACAGAGTGGGAGTGGTTTTACAACAGGGAAAAGTAAACGGGACAGAATAGAAAAATAATTTATAACATTTTGAAAAGGTTGTCATGTGCTAATTAGTTTGCAAAAACATGTTTCTGGAAGACGGAAGAATTGATCGTTTGAGAACGTGGTAATGAAAGAAATGAGAAATGTAAGGAAACGCGTATTTTCACAATAGAACAGTACATTAATTATTGCTATATTTTCTCCTAATGAAAGTGCGCTGAGGTGGAAACAGTTTCCGTGGAACTTAATTTGATATCCTTGCCCTCTGCTATAACAATAACCAAACGGTTTTTATTTAGAAATGTACAAATAGAATATCCTTAAAAAGTAAGTTTAATGTATGAATAAATTAAAATCAACAAAATCTTCAATTGTGATTATGCCTACAAGCTTTATTCCATGACGAATTTAAAATTTTAAATACACTATAATATTTGTTAATTCCAACCAGTGGTTACAGCTGTGGCCTATATGGCCATATTAGTAACAATGCCTGTAGTCACATAAAATCTTTATTCTTCATGTTTAAAGCAGATTTCCCTTTTTACTATTAAACATGAATGTGTGCTTGGCAGGGATTGCAGCTGCATTTATTATTGTTACTATCATTAGATTATCTTAATATCTACATTAGCTATTTTTGGAAAATATTGGAGTAGGGTATACATCAAATAATTCCGATTTTATCCTGGAAAAACCAGGCACATTTCTTTTGAGGAGAACCAGAGCAAGTGAAACGCAAAAAGGACAGCTTGCGCCTCCTACCATGTACTCCTAGCAACAAGGAACGTGCTGGCCCGCAGTACTGTGACCTTGCTATTCCTTTAAGTTTAGGATTTCAGTTCAGTTTGCAAGTCCTTTGCAGTCATTTTTAAGATTGAGTTCACTGGTATATTCCAAAATAAGTTTTATATGTAGTATTAAAACCGCCTTGGATACAGCTGTTAATCCCTTTAACATCCTTTAAAAAGTGAGTGTATTGGTTTTCTGATTGGCTAATTCTTAACACGAGGGTTAAAACGCCTAAATATCTTATTTTATTGCTCTTAAATAATAGTAAGTCTTTGTATGTAATTATAATTTAGGCTGATTGGTTTGCATAATAAAAGTAAAAATACTGTTTCTTGTGATATTTACATCACCTTATTTAGATCGGCCAATTCCGCAAGAACTTACTGATGAAAAGCATCCGTGAATGCGACAAGGGCCATCCAGAAAGTAAGTCCCAATCGCGCCTGGAGATGGAACCACTTGTCGGATAGGAATGCGCATGCGCAGGGGTAGAGAGGAAGTATGTGGGAATAATGCAGTAAAGTTTCAGCCTTGTGACGGCCGTGGTTACCGCGCTGTGCTAGGAGAAAATGACTGCTCTGATATTGTCTCCCGCCAACTGCGAGGTTCGTGCAGTCATCCGAGGTTTGCTCGCTCAAAAGCAAAGTCCAGCAGAGATCCATCGCCAATTGTGTCAAGTGTATGGACACGACATTATGGTAAGACGGTGGTGCAGGCAGTTCACTGAAGGACGAACCAATATTCACGACGATGACCGTAGTGGCCGACCGTCCCTGGTGACGGCAGAAGTGTTGGAAAGTGTGCGGCAAGCAATTGAGCAGAACCGGCGCTTCACAATTTCAGAACTCTCTTGTCAATTCCCCAGATGTCTCGCTCCCTTGTGCACGAAATTGTCTCCCGGAAGCTTGACACAATTGGCGATGGATCTCTGCTGGACTTTGCTTTTGAGCGTGCAAACCTCGAATGACTGCACGAACTTCGCAGTTGGCGGGAGACAATATCAGAGCACCCATTTTCTCCTAGCACAGCGCGGTAACCACGGCCGTCACAAGGCTGAAATTTTACTGCATTATTACCACGTACTTCCTCTCTATTCCTGCGCATGCGCATTCCTATCCGACTAGCGGTGCCATCTCAAGGCGCGATTGGGACTTACTTTCTGGATGCCGTAATACATACATGAGCCCTTGGCCCATAAGACTAAGTTGTCTGCAAAAAGCAATTCAGTTTTACACCTGGTATAGCTTTCGTTGTGAATCTTGATGTTAAATGGTATCAATTTTTTGTTCTATTTTTTTTGACAAAACTATAATTTATGCTAAATACTAAATTAATTTACAGGATACTTTTTATATCTTTAGGAAATTAACTGCAAAAATGTAATTTTATTTCATAAGGATTTTTGTTACTAGAATTTTCATTATTGGATTTCTGGTTGTGATTAATTTGAATTTTTGTATTTGTTGTATTAGTATATATTTTCATTTGTCAATAATTTTTGCTTCAACAAAAAATAAATAAATAAATTCGGCATATATAATTGAAGTAAAACACAAATGTTTTATTCATTAACGAATTGCTACAACCTCCTCGTTTTCGTAATTTAAAGCCAATCCTTACATTCCACCGAAGAACAAGTAATATATTAAGTTATGCCCCTCAGGTTTCAATTCCATATTAGATATATATATCTATTATATATATATATATATATATAATAGATATTTAAAGATATCTTGGGTTACATATGTGAAATACTCTCTTATACGCTCAATATGTTCTTTCAAGTTAAGTATATTGTCAAAATTAAAACATAAAAGAAATTACTATTTATCATTTTAATAGTGCATATTAATATTAATTCTTATCCTAAAATATTTTTTATTTTTTGAATGGCTTGTTTCAATTTTATTGTGTCAATTTAATGTTTTTTGGTATTAAATTATTTGAACAAAGATAATTAAATTGTCCTTACAAGAAGTAGCATCAATTTAATTGTTTATCTACATTTTCCAACAAATCCACTGTTGTATGATGACCTGCCACAATTTCTCCTTTTTATAGATAATATAAGTTTTGCATATAGAATTATAAAAATCTTTGTTGTTGATCAGAATCATTAAGAAAATGGTACATTATGACACTGGTTGCATAAAATTACCATAGAAACAATTACGTCATAACATTGTTTTCTTTGCTACAGTTCTACCATCAACTGGATATTATATACGATAATATTAAGCAAAACGTATTGTGTCACTGAAAATAGAAACAATAATTCCTTTTCTTTGCAGAATACGCAATTGAAGATTTAATAAATAATTACTTAATATCAGTTTGATAATGCTAATCTGTTCTGAAATGAATGCCAAAATTAAAATTTCTAAAATATCCGCGATTTTTTTCTCTTCGTCCAATTAATGAATATGTCATATTATTTATGAAAATTATCAAAAAATATTCTCGTCATCAATGGCAAATTACTCTTTTCAGCTTGGGTTAAATTGTTTTTGCAATAATCCCATCTTCACTAACAATAACATGAAACAAACTCTCTAAATGATCTCTGTCAATGCAATGACATCAGGAGTATAATATAAGACGTCATTGAGTTGAGTGTAATTTATCATAAAATTTACATTAATGTAAATTTTATTTTGCTACTATCCTTTTACAGTCTGGTGTACAAAAATAGCGCATGAACTCCTTTATAATCCAACACAATTATTCTAACATAAAATAATATCACAATGTTTTGTTTCAAAATGGTCATCTCTCTCTCCCTATTGGAGCAGCTATAAATGTGGCATGTTTAACAACTGAACAATAAACATTAATACACATATAATTATCATTTATTAGTAAGATTGACTTTGATATAAGGGTACCTAATTCTAAAGCACACTAAAAATTCCAGCTGTCATGGGTAAACTTAAGTACACAAATATATCTGTCATAATTTTGTGGAATGTAATACCTTTCCACTTTGCTTGGTTAATTCTCATTTTTTATTCTAAATTTTGTCACCTTACCAAATGACTGAGACAATGACTTAAAGTTAAAACAATCTTGATTTTGCTTAATAGTCTTGATAAATTATCAAATTTTCTTTAATAATGGTATAATAAATTAAGATTGTCGATGTCTAAATTTATCTGGCGTTCGCCTTCAAAATGACTATGAATAAATGTTTCATATATATAGTACATACATAAAATATCTTGCTCGGAAATGAGTAAGGGCAGGATACCCTAATGGTTTAGTTTTTCTTTGATGATGGGCTTTATGGAAGCTTTGTTTCCAACAGAAAACTTTGTTCATTAAGTTTTATGTGTAATAACAAAAACAATACTTTATTTACCTGGTAAGGATACCTGTGACTCCCCACTGAGGTGCCATTGATTATGCGGTCAAGCAGGTCTTCCTCTTCACCTGAAAAGCACAGTGTTCGTGAACTTTTTTGCTCTCCGTTTTTCAGCTATAAATTGTTTTCTAGGTTACAGAACTTGGAGCGACAGTCTGAGGCAGAAAGAGCCTTGATATTATTAAATCCATTATTTATATAACTTTATATCACAATTGTCTTAAGTTTTAGTGATTTTTTTCTTAATGTAGTGTTATAGTTTTCAATTGCTTAACAATTCATACATTGCGTCCTGGTGTTTAAATGTGTGTCTTTAAGTTCTTGTTGTGAAAGTATTTCAACAGTATAACAGAGATTTGAAGGAACGTGTATTTGCGAAAAATCAACCTGAGTAAAGTATCAAGAAGCTCTGTGGCACTAATTATTCATATACTAAAGGCTAGTCAGTGCAATGTATTTATGATACGCAAATTAATCCGTGTATATTAGCGTCCTTTTTAGAGAAAGATAAGCTTCAAAAATAGAACCAGAAAATTAATTCCACGGGAAATCGAACCAGCCAGTATTTGGAAAGTGAGTCACCTCTGCCAGGGCTTTCACCATTATTGTAGGTGGTACTCTCGCTGATTGGTAAATTTATTTTTATAAAAGCTAATTCTATAAACCATGTTAAAGCCAGCTGTTACCTAATGCTGTGATATGAGAAAATATCCGCGATAAATACAAGACAAACAAACAAACAAACAAACAAAAGAAACAAAGTTTAAAATATCCAACACTTTGAAACCCTACAGAATCACTTTTTGATCAATGATACAAAGCACAACCACTATGCTTAATAAAAATACTTGAATATAAAAAATTAGATCATTGCACGCACTTGAAAACTCGTTACTTTACTACTGAATAATTCCCCTCAGCCTTTAACTGTTGCAATGCCGATGGTGTCATGCCTGTGACGATTTGTTTTTGTTACCTGTTTGTTCAGCGATATGACGAGCCTTTCGTCAGCTGAGCCGCCGGCATAAACATGGCCCAAGTGTCAATTACTGAATAAAATCTCCCCTACTTTAATTCTACGCAGAAATGTTTTCCTCCCTCCCCCGCCAATCGTGCGTGCGTGTGATAACACCCACCAGCAAAAGGCTGTTTTGTTACCACTGGTTGTAATATGATGAGATGAATTGATTCAATGACCTACGAGGAAATATTTTGTGGTTATTTTCCATCTGATTGGACATATCAATTAATTTATTTATATAACACGATTTCACACGTTGGTAATTAACAAATATCATTCTACAGGATATATAGAACGTCAAAAAATTACCTACAATCATTATTTGTTTTAGTGAAAGAAAATTATATGTTCACAGTGCGTTATTTTCTTTCTGGGAATAAAACAGCAGGCCAGTTAATTAAGTCGTAACAATTGTTCTTAACAATTACAAATAGTTTAAAAACTACCTTAATACGCAGCTCAAATAGAGTTATTTTAATGGCTATACTTACAAATTTATAAAGTATAACAATAATATTCACATCATAATATCCTGTTTGAGGTTATAGTTATTAATTTATGCACATACAAATGGGGGACATGTGTCCGAGTGATAGTGAGAGTCCGAGACTGGTCTCTGTTTAACATGAATTACATATGGCGTATTTTACACTCCCGCTTTCTACGTAATCAAAACTGAGTTACATAATATAACATTAATGGATTCTTTGAGTTTTGGTATTCTATTGTTTGTTGCTATGCGAGTATTAAACACTTCCCATAAATGTAGCTCGGAAATCAAGTGCAACTGAGCAACTCTTGTTGCTGAGCTGCTGCAAGTCCTGAGAGAGCCGAACTTATTCACACTCCACGACCTTGCACTTGTCTCAAGTCACCCCAACAGCACAAGTCAATGTGGCGGGGAGTGCAGAACTTATTCACACTCCACGCACTTGTTCATCACACGAAAATAAATGGGGAAGTATAAAGCAGCAATGTAACACGTAAAGGAAATGAAAATTAAATGGGAAAAAGTATGTGTTTTTATCGGTATAACTTTTGCATGCATTTCGCACTGTATAAATGAGATATTTCTTAATTTGAGGTGGACTAATGGCCGTTGCATCAAATTTTGCAAGGGGAATGCGATCAGATATTGTCATTACTTTTCCATCTTGCAACTAAGAAGCTGAATCCTCACCATGGTAAACTCGCTGATGGCCTTTGAAGATGGATACATAATTGAACTTCTTGTTGCACATTTCACAGTGAAAGGCAAACAATTGCTGCCTTAGGCGATAATATTAAATTTTTTCGGCTGTAGTTTAGAAACATGCTGTCTTAGATTTCTGTTGTAGTTATACTCATTTACATTCCTAGCATACGAACTGCTTTGATGCACTCATTATTACATTGTATCATTCACACTGCAGAACTGCAAAATGTGAATTTTCTCTAGTTCGGGAATGAGAAGTTCGACTCTCTCCGCTGTCGCTCGGGACTTGCAGCAACAAGCAGCAAGAGTTGCTGTGTTGCACTTAATTCTGTGCTGCGTGTATGGACAAGTCTATTAAAAACATCAAAATGTAATTGGTGAGTTGTGAAACAAACTAACTGCACTGTATGGGGTTTACGGTAAATTAAAAACAAAGTGTCTAAAGGTTCAAATTTCAAGGTTTAAATAACGTACTTGAAATTACAAGAGAGTGCATATAAACATGAAGTGAATACGTTGAAAGTTATTAACACATCCTCCATCCCAAAAAAATGAGTCGAATTTTGTAACTGAAATCCCACCAAGGAGGAGAAAATGATGGCTTAGTATGGCGACGTCATGATTGTACCATCAGCGCACAGTAGGGGCGTTATGGGATAAGGTTGAATGAAGACAAATTTCTTAAACCATGTAGGGAAGGGAAGTTAGGAAGAGATAACGCCTGCGAACGTGAATAGAGTTGAAAATTGTTAACGTGAGAGCAAGTGTATAGAAGTACAGAAGAAGAAGAAGAAGAAGAAGAAGAAGAAGAAGAAAGAAAGAAAGAAGAAATAAAAGAAAAGAAATGACTGGAATCGCTACGACCTAAGGGCCTCCGCTCGCATCCTATTCGCCAGTATGAATTGGTGTAACCTGGTTATAAAGATAAAATTATAAAACGGTTGGTAACTCTGAAAAACTAACGAGGAACGGCTGAAAGTGACGCATTACAGACTGTCCACATCGTGCTGTGATAATGTGTGTATTAATTTTCTGTTATTTTGGATAACTTTTGACTTCCTCTTGTGCTCCATACCTTATGCAAGTTTCAACGTTATTTTATATTTGAGAATGGTAAAGAATCTATATAAAGTTTTACATAAATTCTCACGATTTATTTTACTAAAGTGTGAAAAATAAACAAATGTATTGTTCCTTTCAATTCTACGTGGACTTTTCAGATAATAAATTATGTTCCAGATTACTTTAATTTTATTTTAACAACTATAAACGTAAATTGCAACTTCTAGAATAATAAACGAGGGTAATTCTACACAGATTTGTATTTTATTATAGAAAGACTATACATTAAATATTTTATACCTAGTTTCTTTCAATTGTAAATAGAAGTATCAGATAATAAGTTAACATTTTAGACTACTGTATTCATATTGCAAATAGTTAAATTAAATTCCAACTTCGACATTAATAAGTGTACATAATGCTTCACGGATTACACATCACTATGATAATTACAGGAATTTCGGTAGGCTGTTGAAAAAGTTTTTCATAATATGCATATATTTCAGTGTATAGCATCGTTTAATGCTGCAAAACAGACTCATGGCTCACGTGTTCATCCGACTACCTTAGCTGAAATGTATTGTGCAAACAGCTGTTAATGGAATTGAAAAAAAATTATATGCGGCAGTTAATTTCCTTTTTCACCAAGTTTAAAGAAGAGTTTGAGGTTAAATTTTCTACACATCTACTGTATGTAGTTTTTTCATTAAAAATAATTACAGCTACTTTTAACACCAACTAAGTTTACCTAAAAATTCACTTAGTGAGTTTTAACGTTTACACATTCAATTATTTCCACATGGAAAACAGTGACAGACAATTTAATTGTTGTGATATTCATTAAAATTATTTCATGGACGGTAGAAGATATCTAACATGTCCGAGACGTTTTAAAGAATAAACTTATGTATGTACAAATTATTTTAGGAATGGAATATCATTTATCAATTGTTTGTTACCAAAAACCGAATTTTAATTTAAATTGTCCTCCCTACTGCTTAAATAATTGACTAAATTCAGATTACACAGATTAAGTACAAAATTTCTATTATTATTTTTGAAAGTCATTTTTCAAAAAGAAAAAAAATATTCCATACATTTTGTTTAATATAAAGAGTAAACCACAAAAAGTACAATTAAATAATTGTACTAGAGTGCATACCATCAGTTTTGAATTCTAGGCATTTATTTCTTTGTGATTTCGACCTGCTTTACTTCTGAACTTGGACGATTTAATTGCATGTTTTTAACAATTTGCACGATCCATCCATACAGGCCTAATTATATGGTTTCACAAGAGCAAATATTCATCTAAGTAAGAATTTTATAGAAATGGAAAAATTTAAAAAGTATGTTCTTAAAATGATGTTATTAATTTTATCTCATTTTCGCCTTGTCATACATTAAAGTAATATTAATGAGATGGTGGTTTATGTGTAGCTGCAGTAATAGCACTTGTTCT
>CM060835.1:108022754-108080254 GCA_030762175.1 Metallyticus violacea | reverse complement strand
CTACTACTACTACTACTACTACTACTACTACTACTACTACTACTACTACTTATCTGGACGTCCTGGGTTCAATTTCCGATCAAGTCTAGCTGTTTGTATGTGGGGTTTTTTTCGGAGTTTTTCCTTACCCTGAGAAGCTGAATGGCAGATAGTTTTTAAGGCGCCAAGGACTCCGAGCTCATTTGCGCCATCATTAATTCAATTCATTTCATTCCATTCACGACTATAGACTTAACATCTACATTATTCACGGTCATTTTGCAGACGTTGGGAGATGACTAATGAACTCCAATTAGCGTGTTCCACTGTGTGAAATTTTATCTCTTTATCATCACCAGTAAAACCGTCACGGGTGACCGAGAAGTCTTGGGAGAGAGCACTGGGGCCTTGCAACCGTCCTTCCTATCTGAAGTTTTTTCTAGGCTTTCCTCAGTTCTCATAAATGGCAAATGGCTGGAGATGCCCTAAAACATAGGCCTGGAACGCTTACTTTCCTAAAATAAAAGTCCTTTCCCAATTTATCACGTCGTCTCATGTGTCATCAACTCATCAATGTCCATTCACTAAAATTGGTATTAATTAGTTCCACTATTATATTATGGACTCATAGAAACAGCACAATATATATTTAACTGCCGTAATGGCAAAAGTGTCTTCTAGAGGATTCTAGGGCTGATTAATGAGATGATTGCACATAATCTCTTGTTGGGAACTACATAATAACTTCGCTCTGCAGAGCAGTTTTTGCTTGGAGTGCTAAATCAACCCTCCTGGATTATTTTTCATGATGAGCATTTTATACACGATGGGACGAAACCTTATACATTCCTTCTGATTTACCATTCATATAAGTATGATAAGCAAATTTGTCTAATACTTTATTTTCCTTCCGGAACGATTTCATAAAAAATCACATTTTGTTACATATTTAATGTTCGTTTTCACGTAAATGCTTTTAAATTTTCTAGAATATTATTAAGCTCAATTAAATAATATTTAATGTTAGATTAGTCATAAAAAGTACAGTGTCGGGTTCATTACTTAAAAATGAATTTGTAAAATTTACTCATCAGATCCCAAAAGATAAGTTGAAAACTGTCAACATTGTAACCAAAACACTAATCAAATAATCCACATTATAGTAAAACTGAGAATAATACATTTCATCAGATTTTTTATTTTAATGCTTTAAGTGTATGCTTACTGTTCTGTGTTATTCATTCTCATTTATTATTTGCACAATTTAAAGTACAACAAATATAATTCGTGATGTTTAATTTAATGGAAATTTATTTTTATGGTCGTACGGTTATTTAAATTGGATATTTGAAAAATACATTTGTAAGGTAATTAAATCCTTTGGTAAATTTTCTGCAATTCATGAGAAAATATTTTTGTTCATAACTCCTTTCTTCATTGAATATTATTGAACCGAGCGAGCCAAATCTTTCATACATGTTACATAGTCACCACTACAATATAATTTTCTGTTACACACATATGTAACTTAAATTGCATTGTGTTAGTAAGTCTTTCAAACTCTTCTCTCTTTCAGATTAAATGCTTTTATTGGGAATCGGTGCAAGGAAACGTTTTTCTCTTGGTTCCTTTGACAATAGTTCTTAATTATCACTAACAGCAAGGTTTCCTCACTTTAGTAAAATGTTACGTAAATTTTAAAGGAAAAAATGCGGAATAAAACGTGCTAATTTGATATAAATTATTTCTCATTCGATTGATATGGAACAATAATATATTTTACGTTTAGCGGATATAATCAACATTCGAATTTAGTACTTATAAGCACGTGGTAATAGTAAATGCGCGGGTGGAATATTTATCCAACAATTATCGACCGTTTTCAACGTTAAAACTGCACTGTACTACATAAAATTCTTTGCTACTTCATAGTGAGTACTATGGAGAGGAGCTGTAAGGGAAATAAATATAACAGATACGTGTTTGGTGTTTCTAATGGTTTATTTGTTTTCATTTCATCCATGTTCAGCGTAAATAAAAGCTGAAGTTCGGAATCCGCACAGAAAACTTTAAGATAGGATTACGTCATTGCAACGTTTGAATTTGAGAACATTTTTGTAGTTATTATTATTATTATTATTATTATTATTATTATTATTATTATTACTACTACTACTACTACTACTGCTACTACTACTACTACTACTACTACTACTACTACTACTACTACTACTACTACTACTACTACTACTACTACTACTATTATAATTTTGAAAATGCCAGACAAAAAAAAAAAACTAAGCTTCTGTCTGGTGCTTATTATTGCAAAAGGAAGAATGGAATTGACATACAAGGGTCCATGCCGAAATTCGTGCATTTAGATTAAGGTAATCCAAGTCACCAACATCAATCGGTTCAGAACTTTTTGCAAAGAGTAAAAACGAAATAGAAATGGGAGATGAAAAATGAGATAGAAAATTTCAAATCGTGCCAAGAGGAAGGATCGGTGCCGAAATCAAGTTATGAAGTATTTTACCAGGTAATAAAAATTGTGCTGAATTAAGGCAAAACGTCATTAATGGGATCTGAACCTGCTACCTATTTTTAATGATCTTTTACCAGAGCTCATAATTCAAAAGGAACCTCCAATGCCTCAAATAAACTTTCCTAAAATTTGAATGTAAGATAATTTTCCTCATCATAATTTGTGAAACTCCATTAGTTGTGATTTGCTTTTGTTTCAAGCTGTTTGCTTTGAAGAAAAACAAGTTAACAGATAGGGGTATTCTGGCGACATTTAGCCATTCATTTGACACGGCATGAAACGAGTGCAGAACCTTGCAAAACTGTAAAACGTGATATGAATTAAAAACAACAATTGTACATTTACAAAGAACATACATCGGTATTTTGAGTCGGAGAAAAAGAAGATGGCGGGCCTACATTTAAGAATCGGTGCAATTATACAGTTTTATTAGACAATTGATAACAAATAATGACAATTTTTAGGCTATAAAATTGTTGGAAAATTTGGTCAGATTATTTCGCAGCATGCCAATGACATTACATATTCTCAAATTGCAAAAATCGTGTGCCTCATTACTCCGGTCATGCTTTTCTAAACGAAATTATATTTGTTTTAGATACCGGTAGTAAATAAAAAATTAAGAAATGTTTACAGAAAGCAAAATATATTTTTGTAATTCTCAACTGGATGCCAAATGTCTGTCACGTGGAACAAATACAATTCTAGTAAGAATTGTAAATACAGATATGTCTGATGTTGCAGTTCGAAAGCTATTTCTTGATTGTATCCTTTCAGAAACTTCAGTGCAAGGTTTATGTAATTATCTTTTAAGTGAACTCGTGTCAGACTATGGGTTAGATATTAAAAATATGATAATTGGGCAAATATGCGCGTTAAGCACAGTGACCTGCAGAATAAAATTAAGAATATCAATCCTAGAACATTTTTTGTGCCCTGTGCATCTTATACTTTGATTCTAGTTGTAAAAGTTGCTCCCAAAGTATCATTAGAAACAATTATTTATTATTTTTTTTTACATTATCCATGAATTGTATACGTTATTCTTTATATCCCCTTATAGGTGAAAAGTAATATGAACAGCTTAATATGGAAGTCTGTAAGTGATAAAATATAGAGGGGTAGAATAAAAGCAGTGTGATCTCTCAGATTGCAAAGTGAAGTCTTGAAAGTTTACATGACAATTGTTCATGATTTCAGAGACATGAGAATCGGTCCTAGTGTCTAGTGGTAATCGTACTTGTCCCGTAGATCCATGATTCCAGGTTCCATTCCGGCCATGGTCAATGAATTTTTTTCAAGCGTAAAAATCTTAAATATGGAAGGGAAGTAAAGCCATGGGTATATTTTGCTCAGATGCCTTTTCTTTCAAGCTTGAGGTTCTTTTACGCACTGAAAATCTACGACAAAGGCCAACGATTTTATTTCTCTTCCGAAGAAAGTCCTACCTAGGAATTTACGCTCTAAGAAACCATCCATCCTGGTTGGGTTTGAACTCACGAAGCAATTGTGGTTACCACTAGACCCCCCCCCCCCCCCCCGCAATTCCGATACATCATAGGATGGCAACACCTTAAAAAGAGATGTACCTATGTAATTTAATATTACAGAAGCGTCAATAGATAAGTAAGAGTTTCTGAGAAGAGAAAAGAAAGGGTTAGGTTAGATTTGGATAGTGGATTGTGCTATTTTATATACATTTAATATAAATCGCCTTTGTTCTACGTCTTTGACTCTGTGCTTCTATTTTCAGTTTTTCACGCCTTTTCTATTTCTATTTTCTATTTCTATTTCTATTTCTATTCTTGTGGGAGAAAGTGTGGAGATCTTGCCGGATGTCTTGTATTGCAGATGTGATGTTCATGATGATCAGGTCTGTGAGTGTTTGGGCTGCGGTTGCTTTTGCTGCAGTAGTGGATTTTAAGGCTCAAAAGGCTTTCTACTGTCTGATTGGAAAGAGTAGTTGGTTCCATGATGGATTCTTCAATGTTAATCAGATGTCTGCTTGCTGGTCAGCTTGCTGGTCAATGATGCTGAGTATCTTCTGGAAGTGTCGGCACTCGTTAAACTAGCAGCGGCGAGCTTCGAGCTTAGGGTCACCAATGACAGTTTCAAAGCACACATTCTGGAATTGAGCTGGCTATGGGTGGAGAAGAGCTTTGTTTGAGTCGGTGACTAAGGAACTGGCTGTTCAGATATGGGGCTGGTGTATTCGGTAGCGAAACTGCTCGTTGTCTTCTGCTTCTTCAGGCTAAGTGCTGGCTGGTGGCATCTGGAGGGGGCACGTGGACTGACGACCTGCCCCGTGAAATGATTCGCCACTGTAGGTGGCATAGTATCGGCCGCCGGATCATATCATGGTGGGTGCAGTCAAGTGAGAGTCTCTGAAGAGAACCTCTAGTGGTGGCACCAGGAAGTGTTGTAGGTGAGTGCTTTGTTCTCTTGTTGGCAGCACCGTCGACATGGGGTAGGTACGTGTTGCTGGCCATTGTCAAGCCCCTCGCTCTTTCCAAACCCATGGTGGCGCAACTGGCTGGCAGTAGAATCTCAGCGGTTGCGTCGATAGTAGCGGGAGGACTGAAGAGCTTGGTAATTTGTGAAGAAAATGGATACATTGCAATAGTGACGGCGGCGTGTTTCCACTTATTTCCCACCTTAGGCGAAAAGGCAAAAATCCGGTGACTACAAATCGCTGTTGAGGCTCTTGTGCTCCCAGTTTAGTACTGATAAGGAACAAGTACCTGAAAGGGAAGTTAATATATATTTTAGTTACTGATTTAATGGAAAACATAAAAGGGGTGATCTGCTAAGTACCCGGTGATGAAGAAGGGGTCCTCATTACGGATACTGCAAAAACTTTTGAGCATATTATTTTTCGGTAATCGAATTACTTCTTTAATGTTCAAAATTTGCAGCAATATTTATCATCGGCTCCTCAACAGTAATTTAATATTTATATGTTTGTAAATGCAATATTTATTTTGTTGTTTTCAGCAGAGACTTATAATACCTTGTTCAATTATTTAAGTAGTAATGATAGCTAAAGTGACTTGTAACAATTTATTTAATTGCGTAAATAGTAAATAATAGAGATAGATTTACATTTTTAGATTGGAATCTGGAAATGAATGCTAATATGACATTGGCCGACTTTTCATGCTACATAAGAATAGAAGTGAAAGGCGAACACCTGGAAGTCAGTTATCTTTAATGGTTTTTTTCGAGCGTCGGCGACCATAGATTTTACGTTGTTAACGTTAGCTCGCCAAGTTTTCGTGCTCTTCCAGAACGTTCTATAGAAACCGACCAATCAGCCTTAAGCATTTTAAACTTTTAAAGCCTGGCGATGCTCATGGACCTACGAGTATAGAACCCGAGGGCTTGAAGTTGACACGTAGGCACTCAAGCCAAGAGGTTGTATATAAGAGGCAATTTGCCCAGTTTCAGGCATTCTCTACATGAACTCTTGGACTGACATTCATCATTAGATGGGCACTCAACGCTTTCTTCAAAATACTATTTACTTAAACTGCGGAGACTTGTAACTTATATATCGTGCCAGTGGAAAGCATAACCGTGAATGCATAAATAAGATCAAATCCTCCAGTAATAAATCGATTGCAAGCTTTATTCCCACGAGAAACTCGTACGGTAGATTAATACTGTGTGAATCAGCTGATGAAGTGATAGTTTACAAACCCCGGAAGCTCGCAGTCATTTGAAGTACCTAGCTTGCCAGCGCGCCCAGGCAATTACCTACTAGTCCAAGGATTTTGGGACATTTGTTTCCCGATGCGAATAAAAGTTTCTTTGTAACGTGTAATAAATAAATACACTTGTGTTACCACGTATGTTTATATTTGAATTAACTTATTCTCCCTATTCTCCCACTTGAAAAGCTAGGCAAATGCTTTTTTTTTTATTAGTGTTTAACGCCCGTTTTTACTGCTGAGGCACCACAGGCGGACAAATGCTTTTGATCATCATAAACTTTGAAGCTTACCTCTATCATTTTGATGGTTTACAATGAATATATACTATGCCTCACTGAATATTTTTATGCTTATAAGTAACATGCTGTTTGGTTCGAGCTGAAGTTATATTTAAAGCCATACTATCTTATTAAACGCACACATTAGATTCGATATAACGATTGATCCAAAAATATATAATACTTTTAAGTACCGTAAAATAGATCTTGACAACTAATTTCCCTATATCCTGAATCAAATTTCTGTTTTTTACCGGTCATGTTTATTTTCTCTTAATCTTGAACCATTGCAGATCTTCAAACCTTTCCTTAAACTTGTCTGTTTCAGAAGATTAAAAGCTGTATCTGCACAAAACGTTTCATCCATTCCATTATTGATTTACAAAAAAATATAAATGGCATCCTCTGAAACTCCACAAATAAGGCACCGAGTTTGTTTTACGTTACTCCCATAATCTTTCAGTCTCCACTTAACCGAAACTAACCCAAATACTTCCTCTCATTTCTATTTCACTTACAAATATACTTTTCTCTCTCTGAGCCATCTTTAATCCTTAGTAGAATTTTAGTGGTTCACTTGAATGATTCTTCAACCGGACCACTTGTCCATATTCTCAAACTTACTCTCAAACTTACTTACTCTCCAAAATAACCGCCTCAAATATTCTTTCCCTCTACAAACTTTTCTCTTTCCTTTTTCCATTAGCTGTTTCTTAATGTTGCCAACCCAGCTATTATTACCAAAATGTTTTTAGGATACTTTAAACTTCTTTCTAAACATACCTGTCTGGTAGGTACAACAATTATCTAAACCAATATTTTCGTACAATAATATAATTCCTCCCTTAGCTAGGCGTCTAATATTGCCCGCATGTTATTCTGAACTACACTCTTACCAACTCTACCGGAGCTTTGTATACTCTCCCCAAATGTAATATTTGCATTTCTGGTGCAAAGAATGGCATTTTTTAGGATGAACGTTGCAAGTCTTTCTAAATAATTGTGTACTTGCTTATTCCAAATGCTTAGACGAGTTAATTATATACCAGAATAAATAAAGTCCTTGACACACAATATTGTTTCTCTTACGTTCCATACAGAGGAGAGAAGAGATAAAAATAACGGAGGGGCAGGCTACTCGAGAACTAACAATTCCAACAACGACATTGTGGAATGTGTTAAGAAAACAACAACGACCAAATCGTCTGCAATTGCTAAAGGTCCCTACCTAAAGGCAAAATTTCCCCTTCGTTGGATTGGTTGCCATGGTCCGAACGCCTTGACTTTCTCTGTTGGCCTCCGAGGTCTCCAGATCTGACTCCCATGTGAATTTTTCTTGTGGGGATACATAAGGATCGTGTATACATATCACCGCCACCTGCAGCCCTACCTGAGTTGAGACGGAGGTCAGATAGAACAGACGTGCTTAACATCAGTTGTGCAAGAAATGGACTCCCAGCTGTTTGCCATGTCACAAATAGATCCCATATTGAATATTTGGTATTTGTGTTATGGTAAACCTCACAGTTTTTCTTCAATTTAAGTTATGATTCAAAATTATATCGTATACCACAGAGAAAAAATATAAGTTTAATTAGAAAGAGGAATAACTATGTTACAAAATAATAATAATAATAATAATAATAATAATAATAATAATAATAATATTAAAATGGGAAGAGAAAGATATTTACAGACGTATGGACGGAAGCACATTACATATGATTTATAATTACATAGTCATTGCGTTCTAACCAGAAAATAAATTACTTCTAGCTTCGCGCACTTTGGCTAAGAAAGTACCCATTCAATTAGCGTGGTTCGCAAACAGGTCTTAGCATGCCAATCGTCCTCTAATTGCCTTAAATTTTTTCCAAGAAACAGCGTTTTTTTCAGATGTTCCCAGTGAGTACATTCTGCTAGAATATGTACCCATTCCTCATCCCCTCGCAAAAAAAGCAGATTCTCTTATCAGAAGAATTCATTTAATGTGTGGCAGAGGTATGATGTTCAGAAAATTTATTAACGGTGTTAGATATGAGATTAGTTCAATAACTAATTAAGGTTAAGTAAAAAAAATTAAGGAAACATAATTTTTTTTGGAAAAAGTCGTTTTATTTTTCAACATAATCCCCTTTCAAAGCAATAAACTTACTCCAGATATTTTCTAATTTGTTTGTCCCATCTATAAAATGCAATTTCTTCAGCTCCGTAAAATACGCCTATTTTTTTTATTAAAGCTACAACCTCTTTATTTTATGCTAACCTTATTTCTTGCTAGTCATTTCTTCATGTTAGGGAACAGGAAAAAGTTCAATTAAGTGTAATAATTCTGAAGTCCCAATCGCAAACGTTTGATGGAACAGGACCATCATCGCTTAATGAACACAATTCATCTAAGTCGCGTCGTTTAACTACTCCAGTAGCACAACGTAATTCTCTTTTCAAAAAGTCAATCAAAATTACGTTCTGGCAATGCCAAAACACAGTCCCCTTCCCTTTTCCTGCTGAGTTTTGTGTGTGTGTGTGTGTGTGTAAGTGTGTGTGTGCTTCTTCGGAGCATTTTCTCTGGTTGCAACTGACGGTTTCGACTGCTCCTTTGTTTACGGCATGTAACAACAATTGGTGCATGTTTAACTTAACATACGTCTACGAAATTCGCGTTTCTTCATTTTAAAAGTTTGCTTACAAATTTAAGCAGGAAATGACTTTCAAACACGGACTAGGATTCCGAACAGTTTATAACGATGCGGGTCATACCTCATCAGTCATCACGTTGCCCAGGTAAATTTGAAAACATTTTTGAGTTTGAACGGACTTATCGTCCTTTAGAAAAGAGGTAGCTATTACTAAGAAAATGCAATTAACAACGTACAAGAAATGTATTTTTATAATATGGTGTAAATTTTCGTTCATTAAAGACGTGATTTTATTAGATCGTCAATTCTTTTGTATATATAAATTATTGTAGCATACTGAGTAAGGTTTAAAATTTCTCGTTCTCTTTATTTTTAAGCTTATCCTTCCGCATCCTTGAGTTGGTCATAAATGCTGGATGGTTAGCTTAATGTAACTTATATTATGTTGAGGATAATGCTTACATAGTGTGGTAAAAAACTCATGGAAATACCAACTTTCGATAATTTATTACAAACCGACACTTTCTGGTTAAACCTTTCCAATGTGCATTATCGTTTTTTTATATTTGTTTCAATTAGGCCCTAACATGATGAAGTGGCAAACTCCAGTGCTTTCAACTGAATTGGCATGAATGTCATCTTTTGCGACATTAAAGATCTTTGCTGTTACACAATCAATTTGTTTTAAACATTTACTATTATATTTGAGAAATATTAATAATTGTGGTTTAATACAAACTCTGGAAGAAAAGATGGCAAAAACAGGGGAAACTAAACACAAGCAACTGAGGTTTAAATCCATGTCAGCTATTGTTTACCACGAGTAATAGCTGAAAAATTTAGGGAAAGAAAGAAAGATAAAAAAAAAAGATACACAAAATAAGTTATTTAACCGTCTCAGAATTAGCAGGCATTTGTATTACTACTAAGCTATTCAAATACGCAGATGCAGATATAAAGACAGAATAATCAGGAAGAAGCGAAAGGAAGAACTTTTTTCTAGAAACAAGAAAATCCCGTACCTTTAGTTGCCGGATTTCCGGGAGATAAATGTAACGTCCCATATATCGAGCTAAGTTACTTCTTAGCGCTGTCCAGAAGACTTCAGTTCAACATGATTTTACTTATTCTAGTGCTTTTTCTAGAATCATCCTGCAATTTTGGTGAGTAAAAATTTATAATGCTGTTACATTTTTGCTCCTCGCCCCATAAAATGTGCAAGCAGATAGGCCAAGTGTACGTCATCCTTATCTCCTCCTGCTAGTTTCGTTTCACGTTAATTTCTTTATTTTGATGAGTGATTTTATCTCTATTTGAGTGTAAAGTGACTTAAATAGTTTAAATAAAATTATGATTTTCGGAAATCTTTTCCTGATTATTTATTGCAATTTTTAATGGTAATTTCTGTTTTTGTATTCTAAAGAACTCTTGTCAGTTTGTCCTTGCGCTTAGTGCTTTTGATCTGTTGTAATAAGTGGTAGTATTTAAAAATATTTAATAATGTTCTCACCGGCTGTTCTTCCTCGCATTGAACACGTTCTTCTGTTTTACAGCTTATCTTATACTCTCAATAGTTGAACATACACTTGGGATGAATTTAAACTTTATTTGTAATGGAAAATGATGTGATTCGTTTATGTCTATGATTTCAAAATTCGTAATGAATTGCATTAAGTCTTGCTAATCACATTTCCCTTGTTTTTTTATCATAAACTTTAGTTCCCTGTCTATATTTCTTCCATGTTTCCCTTTCGGAAGTCATCGATACAAATTCTAAATTTTTGCAATGCTCTGATTTTCAGCATTTTAATTATCTCTTGCTACATATTCCAATCTTTTCTCTTATTTTATTACAACTAAAAACATCACCATTCCAGTTAAAATTTAGCACCCTAATTATTGTACATTTTAATTTTTGATGCAACACAATATAAAATTTCGAAATCATATCTTAATATTTTAAATATTCACCTGTATTATGAAGGTGATAAAGTAGATAATTTAAAAGGGTATTTTTTTCTCTTCTATTATATTTTTTATGTTATTAACCAGAAATTAGAAATTTAAATTGCTGAGAAGCATTTACTCTGTTGCAGAAATACATTTTTATGTCAAAGAACACCTTCTTTCTTTTTGAGAGAAGAAGGAAACTCTGGGACTTATAAAATGTGGCTTAAAATGTTTGCTTTTTCTTCCCCTTTTTATATTTAATTAAAGACGAAGCTCAGCTGTGTTTGAGCTACGCAATTATTATTCTATGAAAACAGGTGATATATTGCAGGTTTACTAGTTTTGCATCTGTAAGGATGAATGGGAGGGACGAAAGGAACTAAAGTTGGATAGATCTGCTCAAGGTAACTGGAGCCTGGATTAACTTCGCCTAGCATTTTGTTAGACTTCAGTTAGTGATTGCACTTTGTTTCACTTTTAAGTTTCATAAGACCTATATAAACTCTTGAACAGGAGTGTGATTATTTTCAGATAAAATTTGAGTGCATTGTCACAAGAGTGACATTATAACTTTCTCTAACCTTGACTCAAAAGTCTGCATCTTCAAAATCACACAAACCCACTTTCAAAGTAATTAGATTCATTTCATCCTTTCGTCGGTTGGTAGCAAAAACTTTTATTCACAGTAACTGAATGCATACACATTATCTAAATACTTTCTTTCTCCCTTGAATGAAAAAAATCATATTCCATTATAGTCTTATTAATTTCACTAACTCTTTTACTGAAATTCAATATTTTTGGTAAGGCACGAAATAAGATTATAGCACAGGTTTTTATACATTGCCTTGTTCCTGTTCTGAAGTACATACATGTTGTATTATGAATCTCGTGGAATGTAAACAAACACTAACTTTTTATCACGTGTATTGAGGCTTAAAGGTTGGCATGGTAGACATACTATATAAATTTTACATTTTACTTTTTGAAGGCAAAATAATATTCAACTGCATTAAATATTAATGTTAATTTATCTATCCATTATAGGCGTTACATTTTGTTTCACCGAGTACGCTATGCATTTAATTAATATTTTTATAGAGCTCAGTAGCTTAATATTTCTCTTTAAATAACATTTTATTCATATGTCACTTGTTTGCTGTTTACATTTCACTGTAGTGTTTATAATCTAAAATTGTACCTGCATTTTATTCATATATGTAATAGTTTAAAAATTGTAGAGTGAAATGGAAGGCTGTATGCCTAAACTTTGCCAGTTTAAAATGTTGAAATTCAGAGACAGAGACATATGACATAAGTTTCCTCATTTATTGAATAAAGTCAAGTACACAATTCTTTATTTACTATCTTTACATGAAAATGCTCATTGCATGTACTAGATTATTATTGCAGCCGTTGTTAAATTCTGGTTTACAGATGTAGCTGTTGCTCAGAGACTGCGCATTGTAGGAGGACACACATCAGAAATCACCAAGATTCCTTATCAGGTACATAAAGAGTATTCTGCATTCTTTGTTCCTGAGCAACAGAATTGCACTGGAAATGTTGTAATATTGCTATAGCTTACATTGCTTTGTAATTAATATTCACCGCCTGTGGTGCCTCAATAGTAAAAACGGGCGTTAAACACTACTCAAAAAAAAAAAAAAAGTAATTAATATTCTTATTTATATTAATATGCAACTTCCATAAACTATTACATAAGTCGACATATTTGAAGATTTTTATAACCTCAATTAAATATCCAATTAGGGTTAATGTGAACCCCTGAAGCAGCCACTGGCTCTAGCAGATTGCATTTCTGAGTTATCGTTACGTCCCTGTTCTTTGCTTATAAGAGAACGACTTCGCCGATATGCTATTAATCTCTCTAAAAAGTGTTCTTATTGCAAATATCCATAAACACAACAAAGTAAATATAAGTTTAACTTGTAAGATTTTCAAAGATTTTTCCAATAAACTATAAAAGCTGGTATATTGAACCAGAAATAGGTTTTTGTTGGCTTTTTAGGTCTAATCTGGCATTTCCCTGTAGAGAAACCAGCAGTGACCCCCTCATAGCTGGATTCTAACGTCCTTGGTAGCGTTCATTCATTCTGACAATACCATTGTGGAAACGCTGACTGAATGCAAATTGCAGAGAAAAAATTGCGACGTGAGTGCAAATATTGAAGTTTTAGGCAGCCAGAGTATTTAAAGCACTCTTGAAGATTGTTCGCCAAGTTTGCGGCTGTTGTGTTTCCAAGAAATCTGGAAGTTGGGGGCTTTGAAAGAATTCTGTTTTATTCTGTTTCGTCCCAAACGTCTGATTCTTAACACTAGAACACTCGAGCTTAAGTACCCCCTAAAACGCCCGTTAGCGGTCCGTTGACCGCTACTACTTTCTTGTGCATTTTTAATCATTTTTCTCATTGAAAAATATGAAATTTCTTGCTTATCGCCTTCTAGTCTACTGTGATGTTATAGAGGAAACTATTTTGGTTCTAAATTGCAAGGTTCGAATTCAGTTTGCATTTAGCTTCGGGGGTGAGTTTGTATATACTTGTTTGTATAATATTTAAGTGTTCTTCTGACTCAGGCCGGTGAAAGTTACGAACCAGGTTCGATTCCAGCTTGAATCGAGCTTCTGGTTACAAATATTTTTATATTCATGGTTTTTGCTCACGTATCGCATATGTTTTGCGCTTTATGTCCCCAGGCCTCCTTGCCTATTCATTTAATTTGCTGGTAATTCAATTATGCAATCACACATTTGTTCGTTCATTCTTTTGTCATTTTATAGGTCATTTCAGACTAAATGCTTTTTAAGAAAGAAAGTTAATTATTTTTATTTCAAGAATAAGCGCATGTTTGCTCGAAAATATGAAATGTTTTATTATATTAATTGGGTTTGCTGTGTGCTATATAGTAAAAAAATTGTTTGTTCAAAAAAGACGTAAATTATGCAAATAGGGGTTATTGTATATATAGCTGTTACATTGAAATATTCCCAGAGATATCGGTATGACATTTTTGCAGATTTTTTGATAATACAAGAACCACTTACAAATTTTTTACATGTCGAACAACTGTCTTTGACTTTGTTTTTCTTACATAATCCTATTTGACATGTCTTGCGTTTAGCAGCCTTAGCTTTTCCTTCGTCCCAATAATTAGCTATGAGTGATGTTGACAGTGGTCTATGAAAACTACGTGAAAATTAAAAGCTAAGCTAAATTTTAGACATGGACACAGCAGCTGATAAACTATGACTCCCGCACTACCCCTACATATTTGTTCATTGATGATTATTGTCGGCTACAGCTACGCAATACACGTCGTAAGAAACGTGGGTAAGTTAGCGGTTAATTGACCGCCTCAGGAAACGGATGGCAAGTTTGCTATTATTTTAAAAAGATACACCTGAAATGCACCAAAAATGAGCTAAACGTCATTGAAAGGGATTAAAAGTCACAAAATCATAGGAAAATGCTTCCGAAAACAGTGAGAATATGAGCGGTTGAAAATTAATAGCAGTCAGTGGACCACCATTGGGCGTTCCGTTAAAGAGCCCCCTGGTTCGAAGACCAAGGAAATTTCCCTCCCTCTCCCCTTTTGTCAAGAAAAATACAGTCACACGATCTTTATATTTTTGCCAAATTACCTTTGTTTACCTATGGACAACTAAAGTAGACTTTCTAAGAACTGTAATAGCAGGTGAAATGAATTTATTTTGGGATTTTGGTGTGAATTTTCCGCATATGTAGCAGAAATTATCCGGATGGCATACACACCTACAAACTTTAGAACTTGACACAATGTCGCTTGTTAACTTCTGGGAACTTCTGCACTATTTGCTTTTGTCCGTGTCTAAATTAGTTAAAAATTAACTAAAAATAAAATATTTAACTACACAGAACCCTCAATGGTTAACTCAGTCACACTTCCTTTTTCACTGCTTGAGTCAAAAGATGGGGATAAGCAGTTGTGTTCCGAGTTAAGGAACCGGCCAAGAAAATCTAGAATTTATTCAACAGGAGTTTTGAATCTTGACACACAACAACAATATGCAAATTCTTGCCGAGAGCCGAATCAATCTTCTGGTTTATTACTCCAGATTTTAAAACTTATTTTGTTTTAAAAGTTTGGCAAAACAACAATACTATTTAAAATGTTGATCTATTTAGGTATAACTTAAATAAACATGCACCTTAAAACATCTTTACTTGGTCGTGAGGATATTTTAAAATACGGAGTATTTATATTAAATTAGAAAAATCAACAATGTAAACTATAATATGAAAATTACAGTAAGATCCTAAATGCATCCTTACGTAATAAGGGGTCCAGAAGTACACAAATGATTTTATAACCAAGAGAGTGGCCTTACTTCAAGCACGAATTAAATTCAGTTTAAGATAAATTGAAATGTGCATTTATATGCACTGCTCCTAAGTATAAATTTAACATTATAGATTATAACTGAGGTTTAATTTGTAGGAAACATGCTGAAAGTAATAATCGCCAATCCGAGCAAGAAAAGTTTGATATTATATGAAAAGTTTAAAACGATTTTCGTCGGAGGTTATTGAGGTTATTGCACAGTCAGGTTATTTGAGATACAGGCTGGCACATCACGGTTGCGAGAAGTCAAATGTTAAGCACGTATAATGCATGTTAAGATATTAGCTTGTGTAATTGGTCCTTTCATTGTATATAAATTGTGTAATAATTATTCATGACACATAAACATAGTTTTGTAGAAACTTGTGTATCTTTGTGTATTGTACATATAAAATATTAAAATGAAAATAAAGTTTTCCATACCTTCACATTGATACCTAGCAGTTATTTCAGGACCCCTGATTTTATTTTCTGCTTTATTGCTTCTCATCGTTTTCATGTCCCGTTGGTACAATTTATTGCAGATAACTCATACCTAACTACTCTAACCCAACCACAGATACTGGATGCCAGCAACATTGCACCCAAAAACTACAATACTACTAGTATTATTACTAACCACTACTACTACTCCTACTATTACTTCTACTATTACTACTACTACTACATCAACAATTCATCTATACTCAAACCCTTTCCAAAATATTTACATACGTTTTTAGATTTCTTAGCTAATTTAATGAACTGTTGAATTTACTTCTACCACAAATATGGATCGTCCATATTCCTGTATCCAAACCTGTCTTGAGCTGGAAACTGTTGATCCCCATTATCTACAAGAGTTACCGGTTCTTCATCGTGTCTGGTGATGTCTTCACTCTTCTTCTCTTCTATTTATCACTTTCTTTCTTTCTTTCTTTCTTTCTTTCTTTCTTTCTTTCTGTCTTTCTTTCTGTCTTTCTGTCTGTCTGTCTGTCTGTCTTTCTTTCTTTCTTTCTTTCTTTCTTTCTTTCTGTCTTTCTTTCTTTCTTTCTTTGTTTCTGTCTTTCTTTCTTTCTTTCTTTCTGTCTTTCTTTCTTTCTTTCTTTCTTTGCAGTTTCTATTCTAAATTAATTAAAAAACGCTCCTTTATATTACTCTTGTTGTTAATTAATCACTCAGTTTTTTAAATCTTTTCTTTCAAATCTACTTGCTCTAAGTTCTCATTCTGTTTAACGACATTGTCTTCTTGTCTTTTTAACATATTCTCATTCTCCTTGAGTCATTCTCTTCACGTTTGTATTCTGTTACGTTGTTGTCATGTAATAATTTTATAATATTCCAATGTGACTCTCTATACTTCATAGGTAATTTGCTTTAAAGTTTTACTTATAGATAAATAATATGAACTTGGTGGTGGGGAATTACAGGATAAAGTGGAAAATTTAAACATAATGCTTGGAAATTCACGGTGGCAAACATTAGAAATAAAACATACCGTTAGCGAAAAAAGGCAAACAATTCATTTACCACTTTGCAAAAAGAAAAACTGTTAAACATTAAAATAAAGACTAAGATTTCAAAATAGTTGTTACGTTGAAAAAAAATGTTTTTCACCTTCTGCTTTACCTCTATAAATAAAAACGTATTTTATTTTAAGGCACAAATAATCTTTGGGTATATTTCAACTTTGTAAATATTTGTTGGTAGCATTGATAAATAACCTAATTACATGGAATAGAATAAAATATATTTGATATACTAGCCCTAAAGCACATGAAGACAATATGAGGGCCGCCACTCCTACGTTGCAATTACTTATAAATACATCACATTACTGTAGAACAAGCAGAATTAAATAGTGCATTGATCCAGATTTAAGTATCACAAAAATGTATGGCTAATAACTTTAATAATTTATACTACTCAAATTTTGTCAACTTATCAATGCATTATCAAAATTTCAATAAGAAATTTAGTTTAGTATTTCTGCGCCCATAATCTGACATATGTGATTTTAATGAAAAATAGAAAATTAGATGGTATGTTAGTCAACCTACTTAACTAGTCTGAAAAAATTGAAGATAAATAAAAAAAAGCGAAATGAGAAATAAATTGACTGACAATTGAAGGAAAACACTATTTTGGGGATAGGCGTTGAATAACAGAATATAATAACTCTATCCAGTTGTTTCTTCTATGAAAGTAAAGTGAACCTATTCAAAATAACTGCATAAGTTTCATTTTCCAATTTTTTGTTCATTCTGAGCAGAAATGGGTCAATATTAGTAGATCTGGCAATGACGTTGCTACTGCAGTTAGCACATTCTAAATGAAGTTCTAATTTAAAATCTAATAAAACGTACAATAGCACAGAATAATAGCTGCACACAACAGTTAATAAAACAGATGCTTAATTTAGCCATAGTAAACTTCATTGACTATTTAGCTCATAAACACTACCCTATCAGGTACAAGAATATTAGGAATTTTAGCTAACCACAGCTGCCTACAGTCACAATTTTATCGTTTTCGTTTTATTACTTCATTTTATCGCACATATATGCAAACTCATCAGAGCAGTACTATGAAATATCGCTATAACTTCTTTGGTTTAAACATCAGTGTGTAATAGAAATCAATATCAACATGATATTTTATACTGAGAGAATATGGAGCTCAAGATATATTTATTTTGACAATTTAGGGAATAAAATAACAAAAATTATCCTTAAAATGTACTTACAGCTATGAATGTCTAGTACGGCATTTTAATTTCCTCTAACAGTCGTACAAATGAAGGTGGAAATTAAAATAAATTACGGAATATGCTGTTTTATCTTTTAATTTAAACTCTTTGGTAGCAATGATGACATCTGAATCAGCGGAAGTTAAACTGGACTGGACATTCAGAGCTGCAGGAGTTATGGATATATTATTTTATTTTTAGATTTTTTAGCTAAATAAATAAGATAAAGTTTGGAGCTCTCGTTATATTACTGCAGATAAAAAACTCTAGAAATGAAATATTGCACTATAGATCTCCTTCTTATAAAGAAAAATAATATTCACTCACAAATAGAAAGACGATAATAATAATAATAATAATAATAATAATAATAATAATAATAATAATAATAATAATAATAATAATAATAATAATAATAATAATAATAATAACATATTTTGCCTGGCAGATTTAAGACCGTAAGGTTCTATCCTCCAGTTTACCAGGTTCAATTACAATTACAATACAATGCACTAACAATTTGAGCATAGTACTCATTAAATGATGTATTCTCCAAATAAATAATCTTCAGCGATAATAGAAATAAAATGGTGATTGATTGATACATCCAAGGTAATAATTCCTCTTAATTTACTAAGTCGAGTAATATTCTAAATTGTCGTTGTGACCGACAGTGGTTGATATGAGACAGCAAAGAGTTTCAGAAACGAATAGCGACATTTGTGAAAGGAAAGTAAGGGGTTCGGTGTAAGATCGGGTGTTTAAATTATGATGAGAAAAAATAAGGTAATATCAGTATATGAATTTTAATGGATAGAAGGTTGCTGAGGGTAAACGGGAAAAGCCCTTTCCGTGTTTTTCAACTTTAATATAATAGTGATTTCAGGGTATTCCGTAACAGCAGTAAATATATAAATTTACTAAAAACATTGGCATTTGCTACAAATTGAAACATAAGAACTAAGTGTCAGAGCAGGATAGAAAAGTTGGATGTCTGGGATTCTGATTCCGTTACATTTACATGGTATGGGACTTCATGCACACCCTGTTCTATGAGGTTACAATGTAACAGAAAAAATAAAATGTCACTAGTATATTTACTTTTTAATAAGTGTGTAATGTGAAAAGTTGCTGTTAATGAACTGAGGCTTGAGTTTTGTTAAATTTTTACCTCTTCATTTCAATTTCATGGGAACTTCAACAATTGCTTTTTCTGGTGTTAAATTCTATCTGCATCATTCTGACTAGAAAATTAAATTTAGTAATAAAAATTTGTTTTTACAAGACGGGTTTAGAATTACATATATTAGGTACATATATAATTTAGCTCTGCATTCTTCAGACACGGCAGATTATGGTGACTATAGCTTATGAATCAGTGACTAATCAGTATAACAATATCAAAAATTCCAACAATTACAACGATGACCATAATTTTATAGCTTCCATTTTATCGCTTTCGTTTTAACGCATCTACGCGGATTTTTTTTCCCCCTTTTCTTTTCATGCAAATGCCTCGGAACTGAAATATCTTTATAACTTACTAGGCCTAAACATCGGCGTGTAAAAGAAATCAGTAATAAACATGACATTTTACCTTGAGAGAATCTGAAGCTCGAGAGTTATTTATTTGAACTATTTCGCAAATAAAATTTTAAAAATCAAATAATATATACATAAAATATGCTTATACTAATGAATGTTCGATACAGTATTTTAATTTCCGCTAACAACCGTACATATAAAGGTTGACATTAAAAAAATTACGGGATATACGGTTTTATGTTTTAATTTAAACTCAATGGTAATAAACTGAACACAGTTTTGGATAATTCTATAAAATAAGTCCCTCCCTTTTAGATGGAGCCGTTTTATTCTGAGGTCAATTTTTAAAAGGGGTGGGTGAATTAGAAAGCAACCCTGGATTTAAACGCATTAACTTTGGATGACAAAATAGTAGAAAGTTATTTATAGTTCTGCAAAAAATAGAAAATCCCATGTAACCAACAAGTCTATCCCGCCTGTGGTGCCTCAGTAAAAACGGGCGTTAAACACTATTAACAAAAATCAAGTCTATCTAATGTAGTTAACTTTGTGATATGAACTTTACAGAAAAAATGAGTTGCCAGAACTATTGCAACGATGTTTACACTGCTTTCGGTGTATGGCTGATAAAATTATTTGAAAGTAGGGATATGGGCACTGAAGTAAATATTTATATTGATGCGGAGGCATAAATGATCAGCAAAAGCTGGTGATATACATCACACTAGTGATAAATATAAATGGGGGCCTATTTGTAATGTAGCCTTTGAACGTTAAACAAACAGATATCCTTATTTTAAATGAACATTAACGCACTATGTATGAAGGCACATAAATGCATAATAAACTATTTTAGTACCTAAACAGTTACCTGAATATTATAAAATATTTCAGAAAATATAACGAAACAAGCAGTAAAATTCAATTTTATATGAAAAGAGTAAGATAATATCGTAGCAATCATATGGCTATAAAAATGTATGCGCCGGAATCTCTTATCAGGCCAAATGTTCTTATTCTTCTTCCATTTATGTGCACATGCTTGTATATAGTTAATTGTGTGCCCAAAGTAACACATTATTCAATAATGCATGATATCAATTGGTTAAGAGAAAATAACAATATATAAATATTTACGGCAAGAGATGTATAGATTTACGAGAAATCTATACTGTCTAGAATTAAAAATAAAGGAATTACTAAGATACAGGTAATACAAAACCTTTTAGAGAAAGATTGAACATATAGAAGGAATGTGATTAAATACACATTTTATTTTGTGCAAATGTGGTTTTGTATATGTGGATTTACTAAAGAAGTTGATAAGGATCACAGTTTCATTACATAAAAATAGATTTGCTTTTTAAACTTAAAAATAAAATGATCTTTTGAAAGTAAGAAAAGTTTATCAGGCTTTATAATATGAGCACACTAACATGCTGATCATAATAAAATACTTTGTTTATTTTAATAGCTTCTCAGCAATGTTCGTAAAATTACTTATAACTATCTTTTTAATGAATCATAGTATAAATGTACATATTGAGAAAATAGTTATTGAGATTCACAAAAGTTAAATATATTTCGCGAAATGTCTCTTCTTGATTACAATGTTATTAGATGCTATGCTTTCGTATATAAATAGAGAACTGAAAATGAATCAAACATTTGAATATTTCATTTTGTAGTTATGAATAGCTTGTTGAACCATTGTAAATGCAATTGAGATATCTGCAGTGGCAAACAGGAAAGTTTTACACTTCCAATATTCACAGTTTGATAGATGTAACTTTATTTATTAGTAAAATCTTGTAAGCTACACTTAATGCACGTTCGAAACCTAATTACTAGACCATAAATATTTTCAAAATTATTATATATTTATAAATTTTGTCATTTAGAATTATATTATTACAAAATTGCTCCAGAGAGTTCCCGTAGATTAATAAATAAGATGGAAAGAAATCTATGGGTTTGGAAATTATCACAAGTAATATAACAAGAGAGTCTAAGATTGTCGATTAATCCACGAACGTAGTGAGTAGTATTTATTAGGACTATTTCAGAAATAAAACGAGAATTTAAATATAATTCCCCTAAACTTAGCTTACAATATTGTAATAATTGTACATTTGTATTAAGAATACCTAAACTTTTCAAGTCATCTAGCAGCAGACGGATGCCGATTGTCAGTAATGCCAACAGAGAAGAACCAAATACGAATTTTTGACTATTTCATGAAATTATTATTTGGTTTATTTACGGACGCTCTTAACATCTCGGGTAATCAGCGTCCCATGAAAATCAGGGCGTGAAATGGCCGACAAATTTTGCTCAAAGACCTCTTCTTTCAGGCTTGGTTTTTTTTATTGTGCCTTAAATGTACGGCTTTACTTCCCTTCCGAAGGAAGCCATACGTAAGATTTTTAAGCCCGAAAAAATCCATCGGTCCTGGCAGGGCTCGAACCCACGACATTGAGTTTAGTAGGCAAGTATGGTTACTACTACATCACCAGAACAGATCTATTTCATGAATAGAACAATTGTATGAATACCTACCTATTCAGGAACCGTGAGAATTAAATAGGCGAAAGTCGATTATTATAGTCGCTACCGTTCGATTTATTAATACTAACGCAATAAACAAAACGGAAGAAAAAATTACATTCTGAACAACGCGTTTATTAAAATTTATGGTTGTTTAGTCAGATATTATTTCATAATTTATAAAATGGTTTCAGACTGTTCAGCTGAATATGCCACAACCATTGCTTGAGTGAATGCACATTAAGTTAGTTAAATTTACAATATTACTGAAAATACAGAAAAGTGGCCACTGATGCGTGCTTAGGAAGTATATAGTGGAGGTATAGAGTTAGCTACACTGACTATAAGACAAATGCACGTCGCTTGATGAAACGGATTTGTTAATTTCACTGCGATATCCGACTGTGATTGATCAAATTCAAAATTTTGTTCCCTTGCATTGGAGGATTTTAAAATGACATCACATAAGTGAAATAATCATATATACTTAGAAATGTTACAATATGTAAGGTCAAATACATTGATGATATCAAGAATACAAGGAAGAGAAAGAAACTTTGGTACAACAATATATTTCCCCAAAACAGGCATTTAATATAATTATATTTCTAAACCTTGGCATTTTCATTTTGAAATTAATATTTGAAATTAATACTCTGTATTCCCCGCTCCATACTCTCAGAAACATCCCTTAAAACAAAAGTGACCGTAGCAGAAAATGCAAATTATTTTTTTTACATGCAAAATTTAAATATCTATCTTCTTATCATATTATTTAAGTTTTTTGTGCTTTTCAATAATGTGCATTAAAATCATTTTGTAAATAAGGTACAAAAGCCTAAAACAAGAAGTAAACTGATTCATCTGTTACAGCTCTCATTGGAAAGCAAACAAAATGATGACAAAGTGTATAGGCACAAATGTGGTGCAGTGATCATCGGCAGTATTTGGGCCCTGACGGCAGCCCACTGTGTAGTAGGGTAAGTGATTTTTTTGAATGGTGTTTAACGCCCGTTTTTACTACTGTGGCACCACAGGCGGTGAACACATGAAATGAAACGAAAAATTGGGTAAGGATTTTTTTTTAAGGAAGGAAACGTTCCAGGCCTAAATTTAGGGTACCTCCCCGGCATTTGCCAGTGATGAGGACTGAGGAAAACCTGGAAAAAACCTCAGTCAGGGAGGACGGTCCTGGTGGATTCGAACCCCAGACCTTCCGCTCACGAGTCCGCGCCTTAACGACCGCGGCCACCCGTGGCGGTTAGGGTAAGTGATGATTAGGGAACGATGGCTAAACACCAAAACTTTCCTTAGATGTGGCTGCAGGTTTAAGGATGTATTAGTTGCTTACTCTGTTGGTTTGTACAGAAAATAAAGGAACTAACATGCCTTGATTTTAACAAGTCATGTAGTTAACTTCATACATTCTGTGTTCGAGCATCCCTCTCCAGATGACAGAGACCCAAAAGTTTACGTTGCTATTTTCTTGGTCTCTCTAATAAGCTTAAAAGCATAAAAAATGACTCACTCTTTGCTTTTATTACCGATGTTTTCATTGCGCTGAATAGTTTTTTTTTTTTTTTTTTTTTTTTTTTTTGCCTTCCATTCTTTTGCTAGTAATCATGAAAGAAAATATTAAGTGCATTGATTACATTACAAAACATTGTATATTTTTGAATTGTCACTTATTCAGTTATTTCATATATGTCATAACGTTAAATAACACTTAATTTTATTACTTCTTGAAGTTTTTAACTGGAATAGATAAAATGAGAAATTGTATGCTCAAGTACAGTATCAAAATAAGAAAGACTGCTCAAGACAACGTTATACAACAAAGTGGTGTTTTAGTTATAGCAAGTTTCATAAGATATCAATGTAATTTATAGGTGCAGTTATGTTTAAAATTACTTTGATTTAAAAAGCATATTATTATTTTTCAGAGAAAGGAAACTTCGCGTCCGCTCTGGAGAAACCTACAGAGGAAAAGGATCAGTTTATTACATTAAAAGAATAATTATCCATGAATTTTATGATGAATTTACAGATGACTACGACATTGCTCTTCTTAAGGTTTGTATTTTCATGTGAATTAAAGATATTCTAACGATTACATCAGTCGCGTCCTTTTTATCAGTTCCTTCCAAATATTAATTTCAAATTTTCAATAAAGTTCACTTCTGCATATCCTCGGTCACCTTGAATATCTTCTCGTTTCTTGAAATTATTATATACCCAGCTGAAAAGTTCCAAACCAAAATTATCCCTTCATTCCGTCAGAAAAAGAAAAAAAAATTCTAATGCAAACCCTAAGAAATGCATTCACCATGTTACCACTTATGTCTCTAGAATTGAGAACATCAACCCTATTTTTAAAGAATATCCCGATACTGTATAAATTCATTCATCTTTGAGTGATGGCTCTAAGTTTGAACCCCGGCTTACTTTTAGAGCATCTAGTAATGTTAAAAGTTTATTTCGCAGCGATCTATCTCTATCCAAATTACACTGTTTGGTCGCAGGCTCATATCCTTGCCAATTCCCTGAATGTAATATCTGTGTGATAATTATAAGATCAGTTGTTTCATAGTCCCAGTCCAAGATTACTTCATTTGCTAACTGTACTTCTAAGACCGTGGCATACATGCTATTTTGTAAGCTTTGCAAAATATAACATTTACTGTTGTTTCGTTGCGTATGAATAATCTCTTTTCCCAGTTACCCAACATCCCTGCCTCACTGTAAGAATTTAACGCTTGCGTGCAAGCATGTTTCGTCACGGATCGTTTTTTAAAATAGTGTTTAGCGCCCGTTTTCTCTGTTGAGGCATCAAAGACGATGTATGAATTGAAATTATAAATTGGAAAAATATTTTTTTAAGTAAGGAAGAGTTCCAGTTTACGTTTAGGGTGCTTTCCAATCATTTGCCATTTATGAGGACTAAGGAAAACCTGGGATAAACCTAGTCAAGGATGACGATTCTGACGTGGATCGAACTCGAGACTTCCCGTGCCTTGACGACCTCGGACGCCTCTATAGCTGCTAGGAATTTAACGCCCACAGTGGCGGGGATAAGGAAATTTCAAAAGACGTCCCAACTTAAAACAATGGAAAGTGTATTACAATAGATGTGCAACAACGATTAAATACAGGAACATCAATCTAGGAATTTTGAGATTTGTGGGAAATAAGTAGCAGATATTTACGGATTCCCATTTAATATAATATGTAAGGCTCAATCATTCTGTAGTGGGAAGAATGGATGCAGTATTGATTATTAGCATTTTCGATATGTCTGTTTTATCAAAAAAGTATGTATTTTCACTATTTGTTAGTTTTCCTTTTGAAGGTTTTATTTCTAAATATGGAATATGGAATATGGAATATGGAATATTTAGATTCTGGAGAAATACAAATTAACAAATCAGTGTGATTTATTGAATTCCATGAAATAACTCTTTTTTCTTTCTTTAATTCTTTATCCTCCCCCTACACCTCCGGAACTTACAAGTCAATATACCAGTCAGTCGCCTGTCTTATCTCTGAATGCACCTACAGTGCACATACACAATAAGGGACTTTCTGATTGAGTGCTCAGTCTAATGTCAGAACCACCTTGAAGACATCATAAACACAGAAAGACGTAGACACATACATAGAATTGAATTGAAAATGAATAATCAATGGAAGGCCAACCCCTGGCAGAGAAATACTAATTCTACATTTTTCATTTCTGAAAATGAACTGAAAAAAAACACGGAAAACCCTAGTCATAGCATTTGAACCTATATTAATAAAATAATAAACAATCACAAGACATGACTGTTTATTTTTCTATGTCTTTATTATCTTTCTATGCATCTCTTCCGTTTATTAATTCAATTTTAGATCTAGAATATATATAATGAAATATTTTGCAGTTAGCCACAAATAAAATGTAAAACAAATGCAAACCGTTTTGAGTGTAAAATGTTGCTAGTGTGCGTTCATTGAACATTAAATATGTTAAATAACCATAATTAATTACAAATTAATTTAATTTCTATCATAAAATATTACAGCAATTAGGTATTTCAATAATCACAGTATGGCATTTATCAGGCAATTTAATAGTATATACTTTTCTAAATCCAAACTTTCTAAATTAGTTGTGTTTGTTGGTAAACTTTAACACTAGCAGCCTTGAATATCTGAGTATTGAAATTGAATTATTCTATTTCATAAGTTTATGTACTAGTTCAAAATCAAGACTCTAAGATTATTCTAAGTTTTTTCCATATAAACATTTATTAATAAAATAATACCCCCAGGGAAGACATCTCTCTATTCTAGTAAACGGATTGAATGGGTGATAAAAATCTCAGATAATATCGGAATAAAGAAGTTAATTTTATTTCTTTGTAATAATTTTATTTCCAGAAACAAATACACAAGTAATTTGCAATAAAAACATGTATTAAACTACTTAATAATCAATATGATTATATCAGAAAAATATAAATTAATATTTTAGCAGTGATATATAATTTGTAAAATGAAAAATCTATTATTTTAAAGCTAATCTGTAAAGTTATCTTATGGGCTTGTCATAAATAGGTGGGGAATAGATGTTTTGAAAATACAGATAAAAGTTTAGTAAGGGTTTTGCTATAATTCTGATGTTATATATTACTAAGTAAAATGTTATACTAATACATGTCCTCCTTTATTTTACAGACAACAAAACCGTTCATATATTCGACTTCTGTAAGACCAATCCCTCTTGGTGTAAGGAGTCCATCCGATAATACTACGGCCATCATTTCAGGTTGGGGCTCCGTCGTAGAGGGCGGCAGTTCCGTATTTAAACTGAAGAAGGTGGTGGTTATGATAATTGAAAGGCAACGTTGCTCAGAACTCCTAGAAGAAGACATTACAGAGCGCATGCTCTGTGCCGGAAGCCTCGAAGGCGGCAAGGATTCCTGCCAAGGAGACTCTGGAGGGCCTTTAGCGTCAAAGGGCAAATTGATTGGCATCGTATCCTGGGGCGATGGTTGCGGCCTAAGGGGAAAGCCCGGCGTCTACTCGAACGTGGCCATGCTTAGAGACTGGATCACAAGGCACAGTGGACTTAATCAGCAACAATCTTATGAAAATGTTAAGTCCTTAACTCACTTTAAATTTGATAAACAACCAGGACTTAAGCAGCAACAACCTCACAGAAATGCAGAGTCCTTAGCTCATTTTAAATTTGGTAAACAACCTGGACTCCAGCAGCAGCAATCTTACAGAAATGTAGAGTCCTTAGCTCATTTTAAATTTGGTAAACAACCAGGACTCAAGTAGCAGCATTCCTATAGAAAAGTAAAGCCATTTTACATTTGGTAAATAATCAGAACTTAAGCAGCAGCATTCTTAAAGAAAAGTGAAGTCCTTAGCTCATTTTAAATTTCGTAAACGACCAGGACTTAAGCAGCAGCAATCTTATAGAAAAGTGAAGTCCTTAGCTCATTATAAATTTGGTAAACGACCAGGACTTAAGCAGCAGCATTCTTATAGAACAGTAAAGACCTTAGCTCCTTTTAAATTTGGCAAACAACCAGGGCTTAAGCAGCAGTATTCTTATAGAAAAGTGAAGTCCTTAGCTCATTTTAAATTTGTTGAACAACCAGGTAGAATATAAAATATAACAGAATGTGTCTAAGAAATGGAATACAAAAGAAGAAAATCTGACATTCTTTGATAAGTGCCTTAAGATGCTAAGACAAGTTTAGTTATTTAAAACACAGTATAGTATTCTATGGCAGTTTACATTTTATAGATATTATGTTTAAATTGTGCTAATGATTGACCAGACCTATTAATCATATATTTATTCTTTGCATGTATTTCTTGCAGAGCTTTTTAATTCACTATGCCATTCTCTTTTAGTTGTCAACTTTTAACTATGTTCATCGCCACAATCAATCGCACTTTTTTTCAGAATGTGTTGTGTGCATTGACTTTAGATATATTTGAAGAAAATATTTGTCTAGAGTAATCAAAATATTAATATACTGAGTATAATAGAGCTTTTAAATAAGATAGCATACATATTGACTACAATTAATAATAGTAGTTGCGCATTGTCTAAAGTACAAGCAACACACGTTCTATTTATTCAATATATAGAGCTAATATTTTATCGTTTCAAATGCTCACACTGCCTAGATAGTTTACAAACTTTCCAATTTCCCATATTTAGTTAACTTTTGTGAAGTTTAATTCTTGTTTAGGATTGTTAACGTATTCAAAACCACATGTTAACAATCCTGAAATGATTTTACATTAGAATACCATTCTGATATTACCACCTCCCTGGTCTAGTTAGAGCGTTTGCGGATAATAAAACTACTGGAGGTCCTGGGTTCGATTCCCAGACTGACTAAGATTCCGGGTAAGGACTTTTTTCAGAGTTTTTCCTTATCCTGAGAAGGTAAGGACTCCGAGTACGTTTGCGTCATCATGATTCATTTCATTTCATTCCTTCCACAACTACAGATTTACACCAAAATTCTTACAACAGAATTCAAGTTCAAGCTATGGACGTCGCGAGAAGAACAAAGCTATCAAAGCAATAAATAACACAATAAAAATAGTTTATCTATAATCTGCGTTTTCCTTTATCAAGATGTTCCAGAGTGTCTATTTTTGGAATTACAGCATATTTCTGTTTGATACGTTATTTAAATCAAATATGTTGTATTTGGACCTGTTTTCATTTTTCTTGATGATTGTTTTACTAATGTAAACGGTCAGTACGGGGCAATAGCTTATTGCTTACTGTTAAGTTGATATGATATTTATTTGATTAAATATTTGAAGAATGATATATTTTCATTTTAAGAATAATTGCTGCAACTTTGTTTTCCTTATAACAAGCGTTGTATCACATTCTTATTTTTCATATTACCAGCATCAAAAGATTCCCTCAAAATATGTGTTACAAAACAATGGAATAAAAAAAAACATACAAAAATTACCAAAAAAAAAAAAAAAAACAGCACAAGTATACCCCCCCTCTCTCTGTCTACGTCTTTTAAATACTCTCACAAGGAAATGACTATTCGTTGTTCGATAAAAAGAAAAATATATGCCTTACATTAAAAATCTCACCAAATCTCTAATACCTTTTATACAATGTATAAAAGACCATATTCATGCAGGAAAACAAGATTGCTATTATAATGCATACAAATATCCCTATTATATATGTTCTTATGTACAACTTTTTCTAAGTAATACTTGTTCATTTGAAATGCTTCTTAAATGTAACATATATCTAATTTATTGACATAAAATTAAGAAAAATATATGTATCTATATACACACACTATATATGTGTATATAATGGGTGATTTATCGCTCGCGGTATCGCTACAGACGTAAACGATCGGTTTAAGCTGGTCCTACGACGAAAGGGAGTCGGAAAGTCCACAGAAAGATATTGCTAAACACTTAAAAAGTTCATTTACTCACCATTAATAAGCAAGAATATGCTGGAACGGTGTCTCTTCATTTTTCATTAATTTCTGGCATCGGCTTATGAAATTAACCATTATCCTCTGTGAAATGGAAGTAATTTCTTCATGAATGTTGTTTTTCATTTCATCCAATGTGTGTGGATTTTTTCCCTTTAATGCCCCCAAAGATAAAAATCACAGAACGTTAAATCGGAGGACTGGGGCGGGGGGGGGAAACAAATGTTGTTAAACATGACTCTATCGTGGTATATTTCATGAATTGCATGTAAGGAAACGTGGGCTGTATGTGCCGTTGGAAACTCAAGAGCCTACATTCACTGTTACAGTTAATTCCCAGAAAAAGGATTGCAATATATTCTACACATACTAGTACCTATCACCATTAATTGCACCGCCACTGGTGGCCGAGATCGTTAAGGCATGGACTCGTGAGCGGGAGGTCTGAGTTCAAATACCGCCCGGACCGTCCTCCCTGACTGAGGTTTTTCCAGGGGCGGTACCCCTGGCCTGGAACGATTCCTGCCTTAAAAATAAAAATCCTTTCCCAATATATCATTTCATCTCATGTATCATTATGTCCATTGCCTGTGGTGCGTCTGTAGCAAAAACGGGCGTTAAACACTATTCATTCATTTTTTCATACCATTAATTGCTTATTTTAATAAAATAGGGCCTATTATACTCTCGGTGCTAATGGCGCACCACACTCCTATCCTTTGATTATTGTCGTGAAGCAGTTTAGGGTTTTCTGATCTCCAGTGTCGGTTGTTTTGTGAATTAACATATAACCGAGTCATGTCTGTAAAGAAAAATAAATTATAGTCAATTTCTCCGTAATGCAAAATCCATTCAAAAAATGTACTTCGGATGCAGGGTCTAGTTGGTGCATTGTAGTAATTTTATAGGGTTTTAAGTTCAGTAGCTTTGTTTGAATTTGAAAATTCCAGTTGCTGAAAAAGATGTCGAAGTGATTTTTAGGGAAAAGTTCCAGAGCAGGTCCAATGTTATCTACCATTTCCTCTGTGAACACTGTATGTGGTTGTTTTATTAAGAATATGTCCATCAAGAATGCCTTTATTTACCACTCTGTAAATCGAACTCTGACTTGGAAGTTTAATATCAGGGAATCTCTCTTAAAATAATCTATTACGAGCTGTTCTGTATGCATGTACAAATCGTAAATAAATATTCTTTGGGGAATAGAATATCGGAATTGAGCCCTATTAACATAATTAATACTCTATATTACGCGGCCTAATGAATACTTAATACACTATCATAGAACATACAAAAACACGTTCATACATTTCCAGAGTTAAACTCATATTGTTCTCCCCTCCGGCTCCCAGTACGGCTTTCAAGGTTGGGAACAAGACGAGAACTGCAGCTCGGTCAACTGCGCTCAATTGCACGTGGAGCGGACCCGCGAAAGAAAAATCATCCATATATATATATATATATATATATATATATATATATATATATATTTCTAAGGCTTAGTGTTGGGATGTGAAATTCCTATTACCTTTTTCTAGTCACTAAAACAGATGTATTCATTTTTATTTATGCACCAATAATATACTAGTACTAAATATTGCTGCCCATTGTTATACTATGTATATATTACTAAAGAGAAATATTAATTAATGGCATGACGAAAAGTACACACTCTGAAGTAGGACGTACTAGTGAGCATATTACCTGTATCGATAAAGCAAACCTTGTCTATCCATAAAGAGACCGAGTAAACATAAACAAAATCACGTGAGTTTTGACGCAGCGCGCCCTCTTCACTGCTTGTGTGATGTTTCCGCTCTCCAAATAGTCCACTGAAAAACACCACAACTTCGTTTATGCTAACGCACAAAATATTGAGAATGAAGCATAATTTAACTATAAAAATGAACAATTTATTGAATGTATAACTTGAATAATTCATAAAGCTTGCGCAACTGGAATTCCCCGGCAGCTAAGAGAGGGGATTACTTTAAGAAGGAACACTCAATATAGTAATATGGCGGAACAATTATGTGTGTTGAAACATAGAAGCGTTAAAACTCTACAAAAGTGGTGAAAAGATTAATTAACAAGTTCCGTGAAGAGTATCCAGAACGGGCTATCAATGAAGCGGTGAAATTAACACTTGAATTTTGGGGTGTTAATTACAAGCATTCATAGAGCGCGTAAGAAAAAGTCCACAGCTGGTGAAATTATGACTGCGGGTAAGAAAAGACCGCGCTCCAGGCAAGTGCCGATGTGTTTGACGATTCTGTGAGGTCACCAATCCGCCCTATGGTTTACTAGTTCTGTGCTAATAATGAACTTCCCACCATAAACATAGTGTTGTTGGCAGGTAAATCCGAGCCTGATCTTCCAGATTTAAAACGATCTTCCTTCCACAAGCTGCTGCTAGAAATTGGTTTCGTGCTTTCGTATTCAACACAAAAAACAAAAACAAAAACAAAAAAACCCGGAGACTATCACGAAGAAATGAGGTTTCAATAAAATTCTCCCCAAATTACACCCAAATAGGGTGGTGATGGACAATTCCCCTACCACAGTGTGAGGTTAGAAAGTATACCAAAGCAGTCTTGGAGAAAAGGTAGCATCATAGCATGGCTACCAAGAATAATAAAAACATGATTCGACAGGATCTGGTTAAGGTAGAATTGCTGGTATTGGTCAAGTCTCATGCTAAAGAGTTGATAAATACGTAATTGACGAAATGACTAAACTTGCGGGTCTCACAGTACTCCTACTGCCGCCTTATTGCTGCTACTTAAACCTAATAGAGGCCCTGTGAAGAAGTTAAGTGAAGGGCTGCGTCGCCAGAAATATCACCAACTTGAAACTCCAGAATGTGCGTGCGCTCGTTAATGCAGCGTTCCGCGTTGTATCGCCTGATAACTAGAGATTGTTTTCAAAATATGACTGGGGAAGAACAAAATATTTGGGACTTGGCGGGTATTATTGATGTGGTAGTAGAAAAATGTGTGATACACTAGGGGAAAATGAATCGAGCGACACAGAGACATCTGGAGAATGTAGAACCATCCCAGTTCAGATTAGTGGAATGCTGATCAAGTAAGCAGCGATTAATGTCTGTGGCTTGTGTGCTGCATGTTATTTAGAGATAAGAGTAAAAATTATGACTTATTATACTTAACGTAACCTAACTCTTGTATTCTATTCAGGTTCAGTCATTGAGAACACATGTGACCGCGAAGTGATACAAAGCGGTGGTTTGTTTATGTCTACTTCATTCTCATACTTGACAGAGAATATGAATGATAACGTTAGAAGTCAATTTTATTTTTGAGAGTAAATTTAAATTCTTAAGTTATCAAATGAATTATTTTCTTTTATGTCAGTACAGAAAATGTTAAACTAAATATGCCAGCAAGTTAATAACCTGCAGTAGTGGTAATAGTGTTAATGTGTTTATATTTGTTAATTGGCCATCTTCTGTTAATTTGTGTAAAAAGAAACAAAAACAAATTTAGTGTTATGCAAAATAAATTATACTGTTCCCAAAAGTCATTCACGAACTAGCATTCTTCCAGTAAGAACATTTTGTATGGTTTAATAATGTTTTCATATTAATAAACATTTAAATAGCTGTTTTTGTTCTAGTAAGTACTGCAATTGTATAAAACCACTTAGGTATTTGTTGAAATCATGAAACGAACGATTCCTAAAATCGAAAAATTTAATAAACAACCACATTAATTTTCTTTATGGTCATTAAGTACAAATACGTTTATTTGTTCGTCTATGATCTATCTCGTATTCATATGTGGGAAAATTATGGAAATTATGGAAATCCAGTATTTTTTGTCCTTCTAGCTTTGTTGTAAATATGCTCAGTGAAATACTTGGTGTTTCATATTTACCAATGGAAAAATATTTAAAATCCCACTACTATGTGGTACATTTTTTAAATCATCTATTTTATTTTAGAAAAACATGTCAAAACTGAGGGTAAAAGGGTTATATCATGATTCATGTCAAACTTACATGATTATGGGAGTGTTTTAAAGAAAATATTCATAAATCTATGTCTTTTAAACACTAGAGTGTTTGAAAATTATGACATTTTACATAATAAATAACTATGGTTTTCGTGCAGTTGCATGAATTTGAAAGCTCTAAAAACATTAAGTTTTTACTAGTTATTTCTTTGTTAATAGCCACTCAAGTATTTGTCGCCGTTTATTATCGTCCATTGCCCTTGAGGGCTAGCTCGTTTGTTTCCAAACAAACGGAGATTCTAGAGGTACATACTTCCGGGGTTTAGCTTTGGATGTCATAATTACCTTGTTTGTTTTCAAAAAAAAAAACAAAAAAAAAAAACAATATGTTGTGATTAAACAAATATTAATGCCACTAGAGCGATTTGTTTTTTCTGTTTTTTTTTTCTTCTTTCTTATTTTCAAGTAACCCCTCCTCATAATATTCGGATTTCACTGATTTTCTGAAACTATTTTTCTTGTTTTATTTCAATGGCATAAACCGAGCTTCCTTGAAAAATATTAATAAAAATGCGCTGCTAGAGCAATTTTAAATTAGGCTTTAGCCCCCCACATGTTTTTTTTAGGTAAAACCCCCTCCTAATAATCTCATTTCACTAATTTTCCAAAACTAGTTTTATTATTTTGTTTAACTGGTATATGCCGAGTTTTGTTGTAAAAAAAAAAACAAATATTGTTGTCGCTAGAGAAATGTTTAAATTTTGGGTTTCAGGTAACACCCCTGCCTAATAGTCCGTTCACTGATTTTCGAAAACTGCTTTTCTTGTTTTATTTCAATCGCATATACCGATTTTACTTTAAAAAAATAAATTTGCGTCCGCTAGAGCGATTTTAAAAGTTCGCTTTAACCCCCACTCATTTTTCAAGTATACTCCACCCCTGACTCGATTGCCAGGATTTTCGAAAAATACTTTTATCAATTTATTTTAAAGAAATCTACTGAGGTTTGTCGAGAAAAAAATAAAAATTACTGCCGCCAGAGCGATTTTTCAATTTTTTTAAAAAGTATAGCTTTACGTTAATCCCCGCCACCAATGATCAAATTTTGCTGGTTAACGAACTCCACGAATTATTTATTAATTTAGGGTTATATGCCAAGTTTCGTTGAGAAAAATAAATACTGCGACCGCTAAAGCCTTAACGGACACACACACACACATTTATGCAGATGTTTTTGCTGAAACAGCAACAATTGTTGAATAAATAGCTTAAGAAACAATACTCTGGTACAATTTTCCTTGTGAAATGATATTTTCTAAGACAAGGCAAATATGGACAGAGAAAGAGAAGGTTTCATCGATCTATGAAATTTGGTGTAATATGACTATGATTTTGCATTTAATCAGCAATTATAATTTACCAATAAAGAAGTTGCAATTAATATGAAATTTTAGTAAAATAATAATGAAAGAGTTCTCCTAAATGTTAATTTTATTTTATTTATGTGAAATTGTGATTTTGATAAAAATAATATTTGCTTTTAATACGATTAATTATCGTAGATTTGGTTTCATTCAAGGAAAACGGTCTATTGTAGCTCATTCTTTGCTCTTGTTTCTTGTGAGAACACTACAATAAAAACCTCATAAATGGATAGTAAGACCAAAAGAGCAGAAATGGAACCACAGCCGCAATTTAAGAAGGAAGTGGACAAAAATCTTCAACTCCAGACATTTGTTTAATCCACTGGAAGTTCATAACTTTCTTGGCAAATTCCACATACAGAAAAGTTGGCATCGTCCTTTCAAAACAGTGTTTACAAACTATGTGACCCAAAGTGTGAAAAATAACACTTCATAGTGTGTATAAAAAGGACAATTTTTTTAAAGGACTAAAGTTCAAAAACATCTTTTTTCTTAATACCTACTGGATTCAGTTTTTATTATCATTTCGTAATTATCAGCATTGAAAAAGATTACTGAAAAGCAGTGAACCGCCTATAATGCCTCAGTATTAAAAAGGGTCCTTAAACATTAAAAACGAAATCAGCGCTGTAGAAAGTGTATAAGTACACATAGCATCGTGGCAATGGAGGTATCTACACAGTTCTAAGAATTCTCTAGATCCCATGTCCAGATTATCCTATCTAGATAATGTGTCCAAATCAAGTCTGCCTGATTAAGGACACAGGACTCCCTTTACCACCTTTCGGTGAGAATTGAGAGAAATGTTTAATGTTTTGACAAGCAATGGCTAGGTAAGATAAAAGTAGAGGTAATGAATTTAAGTTATTAAACCCAATAGTAATTTTTGTGGCATCTACTATTAAGCAGCGGTTTTCTTTTTCCTTAAATTGTGTTGTGTAGCGACTTCTATTATTGTGTGCATCTTTTAGCCGGACGACAAATATTTCTCCCTATAAGCTATAAACTTTAAAATCTTTAAAAATTCATTCATTTATTATGATATTCATATAATATTTTCTCGTTAGTTTCACATATTTCTTGTTGTATCTTATAACTTCATTCCTTATATGACATTACTCCAGAAACCCCCCACAGATATTTCATCTCTAGATTTTTTGCTTTCTTCTCTGGCTACTATCGTCAATATTTCTATGCAGTATAGTAAAAAAATACCATCATTATTTTATAATACTTCACTTCTATTCGCTGTATAGTTATATATTTTAATTTTTATTCAACCATTTTGCAAATACAATTAAATATTTTAATGTTTTATGATTAATACATACCTGGCATTATATCTCGTGTGCTGTTTAAAAACATTGGATCCGTAAAGTACAGGTTTAAACTAGTTACAGAGCTTCCTATTGCAGCAAGACCTTCTTCGAGGATTAACTTAGCTATTTGAATCAAATCTCAGTCAAAATATGAATTAGCATTTAAAGTGAAGTTTTTGTGAGGTATTAATCAAAAAATTGATACAAAAGAAATGGCTCAATTCAATACATCTTCACGCTAAAGATCCCAGAGGAATACAATACTCTTTCTACAAATTCTGACTGGAATGGAACCCATACATTTGACTAACATTTTCAGAGCAAAACTAGCCAACTTCAAGACTCGACTTTTGTTCAGACTCATTGATATTGCGAATTTCGTTCCTACTGGAGATCTGCCAGGTCCAAATTGACTACTTACACATTATTATGATCTCCACTTTTACAGTTATTGAGTTTCCTTATTAAAATGAAGGAGTAGGTACATTTGTTGTTCGTTTGTAGTGTATGAAGGTGATTCTGAAGTAGCCAACACCAGCATACATTCTCGTCAATGTGCAGTCTTTCTGGCAAAAATTCTAGCACTCAAGAAAAGTATATAATTTAGAATAGCTAACTTATGTAGTATGCAAGTTATACCTAAACTCTCTAGCTGCGTTAACATGATTGTATTAATAATACTTGTAATGGAATTAAGAACCAGCTGATTCATGTAGCTGATATTTTATAGTGTGTATTTGTAAGCGGAAATGTCGGTAATTTGGCTAATTTAGACACTATTAACGCACACAATAGGAATAGTTTTTGGAAAAACTGAAAATATTCATTATAATATATTGTTTTATCTATTTAGCCCATGAATTGTGCGCATTGTATAGGCATTGTGGACATATCTATACTGAAGGCAAGCAAAGCTATCTGTACAAAAGATCTGTTGTACTGCAAAGATAAACTTACACACATCCTTTTTTTAATTTTTCTTAGCAAAATTTACACCTAATATTTTATGTAAAATGATACCACATAATTATATGGTACAGTTTGTTATAATATTTATTTTTACTACACATAAAATAAATTAATAGTAAATAATAAAAAATGTAACAAAGCTTAAAATGTTCATTTAGTATTGTTTTACAAAACAGTATTTAATTTCACAAAATAAATCAATAACAGTATTACTGGAAAAAAATTACTTATCAGTATCACAAAGTGAAAAAAATATAAAACATCAACGAAATAAGAACAAAACTAGAACCTGGGAAAAAACTCAGCGTATAATTAATGAAAAGAGTATATAATTTTACAAGATAAAACGTCGGTCCTGGTGGTGGTACTTGCCTCCTAAACCCAAGATCGCGGGTTCGAACCTGGCCAGGATCAATGGATTTTTTCGGGCGTAAAAATCTTAAGTATGGCTTCCTTCGGAAGGGAAGTAAAGCCGTGGGTCCCGTGTCGTACATTTATGGCACAATAAAGAACCTCAAGCCTGAAAGAGAGGCCTCTGAGCAAAATTAGTCGGCCGTTTCACACCCTGAGTTGAATGGGACGCTGATGACCTAAGATGTTAAAGAGCGTCCATAAACAAATCAGTTAAAAAAAAAAGATAAAATCGAATAGTGATTTAAATGTGTAACTTACAATATTAAATATTAATATCAAATGTATGCATTAAAGAACAAGAATGTATTTAAGATACTTTTTATATCTAATAACTATAATTTTATTGCGATCTTTCTTATATAATTTAATTTAATGATATACAAACATTTTATGACGTTTCAGTTTTGATCATGAGAAAAATATTCATTTTTAAGTAAAATTTCATATATCACTTTAAAAGCGGTTTTTTTTTTTTTTTTTTTTTTTTTTTTGCATAAGTTAAACGCATATAACACATGAAACTGTAAAGCACATGTTATACTATAAAAATAATTACTGTTTGACATTTATTCTTAAACATGCATTTTGCATTTCCTTGACATGAAGAGTTGCTACTGACCTAAGAGAAATTTCTTTCTCTTAAGGAATTTCATGTTTGCTCCATAGATTTTCTCTGAAATATTGAGACATTACATTCAACTGCTTACTTCAATAAACCTTCTCTGGTGCCAAGCTGACAGTAACCTCTTCCCTCATTTTGATGACAACTGTCAAAATATCTATAAGCATCTATAAGCCTACGGTATCTGTGTTCATACCTACAGGCACTTGTGGATATTTGCCGTCAGAAATTTGCTTCATTTGCTCAGCTTCTTTTTCCAAGTATCTCTAGATGTTTTTAGTACTTCTTCCATTTTCAGTTATTACACGATGGTTGCACACAGGAAACTTTCTTTAACATAAGGCTCTCTATGTGTTGTAAGAACGTCGCCTGTGTCTTTTTGAAATTTGTATGCTTCATTGCTTGCTTTCCCGAAGACGGGTCATGACTTATTGATTGCAAGGTTATAGGTCAATAGGTGATTAAAGATGTTCTTCTGAACTATTATTTTTATCGATAGAATGTATAAATCTTTCTAGGTTTTCTTCAGCTTTCATTTCCTAAGTTCTTACTTCTAAAGTGCTGAATTTCTTACACTAACCATTATTTCACATCGATTGTACGAGTTCTAGAACTTGAGAGAAGTATTCAGATATTGTAGAATATATTTTTATGTTTCGCTCGATACTATGTGTGGTTTTTCGTGCATAATTTTTAATTAAGGTCAGTTGTCTATTAAACAAAAGGACACAATGTTCTTAGCATATTTTCTACTGTTTTCATAATGGAGAATATTAGATGTTTAGAAAAGAGTGAGGATATTAATCCAATCAATAGCTACTTTATCAGCAGTTTTTTAAACAATGAATTTTTCCGCACAGTTGGCAAACTAAAATTAACTTATAAACATCGTCATGATGTTACTGGAAATCAACCTGGTATAGGGAATTGCATTTACTCGATATGATAGGTTTCACATTATTCTTGACACCATTATGCTTTACTTATAGACGGGTACAAATTTCTATATCACGTTGTGTTGTTACTTGCCAAATGGTAGTGACGGATGTTTCAGACGGATGTTTCCAACAGTAGAACTGAATTTATTATGACAATAGATTTAAAAGTGGGAGCTTAGAAAAAAGAAGATATGTTGCCTGAAACCTCCCGTAGAGTCTTCTGACGAAGAAACGATTGATAAAGAACAAAAGAACAAGACATAAAAACGCTGTCTTTAAATACAAAGCACCATAAAGCCCCAATTGCACGACTCCAACTTTATTTTTCCAAGTTTTATTGTTGCAGTCCAATTTTTAAAGTATTTCATTCGATTAGATTCAAACAATGGCACAGTGCATAGACGAAGAACGGACTTTTGCGTCTTCCACATGTGTTGGCTTCCCACCCATCGCCAACAATTCTACTGAGCTAATGACGGAAGACGCCTACCTATACTTAATTATGTTGAGGGTAGTCCGGAATAGCTTAACATTCAATTATGTTACCTGAGATGCCTGCAACTTGACACATATTTGTTATATTTAATATTTCAACGTTATACTGGTAATTATCTACTCCCTGGCTTCAGAATCATTCGTTAAGGTCCACTATGTGCAATAGAGATGTGTAACTCATTGGGTATATAAAATACTTCAGTCTGACCACTGGAATATTTTTATTTTATAATATATAAATTAGTTTTTGCTTTTGTTGCATAGTAATTACATAATATATCTTCAATAATTTAAAACATTTCTTCTTTGTGGATAATTTAGCTGCATCTCTTATAAGATGCTCACAACCTCAATCAGAAGTTAATTACTACTTGCTAACTTTTGAAATCCAAACTTTTGTTTCACAGTATCTGTTTTAAGAGCAGAATTATTCTCCATTACTGAACTATAAAGAAGTCACTTCAGTAATAATATAAAAAAGAAACAGAGTCATAAAGATTTCACTCTTTCATCACAAAGAATGTCTAGTATTGGCAGTTTATTGCTGTTCGTAACGCAGCAGCAATTGATCTGTTTCAATTGGCATTGTTAAAATGCTGATAATTGCTATTACTCCGCTTAACGATTTTAATCGTTTTCTAAATTAACCAGGCGATCCCTACGATGCCTACAAAGGGACTTGTAGGTAATATTACATTTGCAGAATACAGATTCCAACACAGCTATCTAAAAACCATACGAAATACGATATGTATATGTGTATGTATTAGATTAATATAAAGAAACATGAAGATTGCGAAAAGAAACTTCTTTTGTCAAAATGAATATACAATGCACATAAAACCATTTACTTGGATCTGCCTTAAGTTGCAGAGAAAGGCGAAATGGGAAACTACCATGGAGCACTTCCGTGAGAGTAAACCACGGGTTTCCTGCAGCAAATGACAAAAGTGAAAAATTGGTTATAATTCCATGATGATTCCACATGTTGTCTTCAACGCTGCGTTGGTAGGAAACACGTCTTTGTAATTAAATTCGATACAGGTGTTTCTTATAAATGTAGTAAGTTTATATAGTGGTTCAATGTGCACATAACTTCTGTAAGTACATGCACAACACATGCACACAAACAACTTACATATAATAAATCCCCCAAAATGAAATATTAGATTTTATATAGGTTCCAATATTTTAGTGTCCTTTAAAAAGGATATGTTTGTACGGACCTTATTAACGTGGCATTTTATGTTAGAATTGCTCCTAAAATGTTTGATCTGCAAAAACAACATAGAATATAAAAGTACTACTAGAAATGTTTTATTTATAAATGACACAAAACTACATAACGTACAATATAAAATAGAACATCTTTTTGAGAAGTAATAGACGACTATTAGAGATTTTTCTTTTCCTTATTTCAGAAAAAGGAATTCAAAATAATTGCCATCCGCCGTTTTCTAGTAAGGTAATATTTTACATTTTAAGGTGTGAATAATATTTACGATGTTAAATATTACCCATTTAATATACTTATTGGTATTGAGTTATTTTCTAATAGATTATACCCATATTATAGAAGAACAGAATTTGGATACCCACAGTTTCTGTAAAATATTTAATTTTATATTCTTTAAATGAGTGATATATCCAGAAAAGCGAAATTTTACTCTAGTGCAATTTGTATTTTCTCTTTCTGGTTTTCCAACAGTGAAAAAATTGTGACTTGTTGATGCACTGTAACTGCATTGGTTTTCCATTTTAAATCCAATTACAACTAGACATTTTTTCTTATTGTAACGTAGAGTTTTAAAAAAGCTAATTTCTCCAGAAATTAATTTTTTCTTTATTTTCCAAAATAACTTTAAGAGCCTGTCCTAAATCAGATCACTTGGTACTTTTGTGTAAGCTTTATTACGAAGAAGCAATAAGGAAACATTTCAGACTTCGCTAAAAGAGCATTTAGCATATTTCGATATGACTCTGGGGGATTTGGACAAGCTTTGGGCACTAGATAAAACTACGTCCATTTGTGAGGAAGAAATGCTACTAGGTACCCGATATCGGATTTTCAGAATTGCCTTGTTAGTGCCGTCTCACAGATAAACCTGTAACATTTTTCTTATGCATAATGCTGACAGAGGGTTCAAACATTACTTCGTTGACTATTTCTAGAACATGGCTGTAGTATACACAGCATGTAGAAAATTGTGGAATCTTGACATCATCCTCAATAACAGAAAACTTATTAGTAAGTGTAGAATTGTCATCTTGAAAAGGAGTCATAGCAAAGGGACAACTCGCATTCCCACATCGTTTTCAGAACAACAAAGTGGCAACTGGGAAAGCATCGCGTATACCCGTGATAAAAGCATCAGGAAAATTTTGTGCTCGATTATTTTAAATTCCCTGCATCTAAACGCGTGCTGAATTATTATGTTTTTCTGCTGCTCCATCCACGAAAGCCATATGAACGCTGTTCGTGATTGCTTATCTACCAAACGTTACCCACCTAGGGCTTTATGGAGAACATATTTTTTGTCCCCTTCCTGCATTCGTACATACATTAGCAATTGTAACACATTATCTAAATGGACCAATCTCATGTTCATCCATGAATTCTTTTCGAAATTTCGAAACCCCCCTGTAAAACAAGAATATTCAATTTTACAGTATTTTCCTCCTTTGTGTTGAACACTTACCCGGAGGACAGCATTACTGTGTCATCCATCGGAGGTCTTGCGCTCATCCACGGACATGCCTTCCGGACAGTAATACATTCAATAGGGGATAGGACCCACATAGTTTTCGTTTTCCTTGGTTTTAAATAAGTAAGGAAAATATTCCTTACATTCCATAAGATTGAATGTTTTAGGAAATCTGGAGAAACCCATTGGTATGAAGTAAAACGAGTTCAAAAATGTTGTTTTTTCTTTTTTCATACTTCATCCAATATATTCGAGTCCTGTTATTTACGAGGGTTGTTTTTTTGCAACCTCCGGTGGGGAATGACAGAAAGGCAAATGTGAAACACAAAATGGTTTTATTATCATGAGTCAAGTACAGTCACAGTTACTTTTCTACATGTCAGCGTTAAGATTTAAGACATTTGTTATATCAATAGACTAGTTTTCCAGTATTCTTTTCATAGAAGGTTGCCGCCAGCGTATGAAGATAGGTTTTTTTTGGGAATCCAGGTTGCATAAAGTTTTCAATAGCCTAGGTGTTCTGTAACAATCGTGTACAGAGCTGATCTTGAAAGGTAAATTCCACATACAACTCACTGATGGTAAATCTCCGTCTCTCTCGAACCACTTGATCAACTCGCTGAACAAGATCTTCGTATATGTTATAACGTAACATAGCGACAAACCTCCGTCCTTGTCCACCTTCATCATGAACATCAGTTACCCCTTCTTTAAATTACTTATATCATTCACGCACAACACTCTCACTCATACAGTTTGCACCATAAACACGGCTCATTTTGCCATTATTTCTGCTCCACCATTCCCTTATGCCTACAGAAAAAGAATGGCTCTTCGCGACTCCCGCTTGGTAGGGAAACCAATCTTGTCGGCAATGTTGAAGTGCCTGTACTTCAGCTCCAACTGATGTATTGAATTTGCCCTTGACGGATGTTATAGTGGGGTAGTAGAGCAGTGCGCAGATGCATCTCTTTATGTGTGTCTGGTCAGGTAGTAGAGTTATTGGAGGTTGAAAAAAATAGCCCTAGTATTAATTCGAGTTGCCCACTATGCATTTCAGAAGAAACTGACCATCGTAGGATTTAAGATTATGGGCAATAATAATTATATCCCAGGAATCGAGCCTATGTAATGTGATTAAATTTTTCTTTAACCGGATCTTTTCTAAATATCCATCCTTTTATACCACATTGCGAACAATAGTTCATATTTTGCGTTACGTCTATGCACACCATTCAAGCCCAGTATAGTAAGCATATATTTGGAACATGCTCAAAATCCTCAATATTTCCAAGATACCCATACTCTTTCGAGTGTTTGGTACACACTCGAAATCTATAAACGTAAAAATAATTTGTTTCGTGTTTTTTTATTTGTACTGCTTATGTAGCATGTGTGATTTACATGCAAGTGCATACATATATTGTAGAATTTTTCATTACACTTACGAGGCGTTTTTCTTCGCCCACTATTAACTTCTTTTTTGTACAAAGAATTCACTTTTTCAACGTCGCAAACGGGTAACATTTGAGGGTAATAAAATCCATTTGATAAATGGTTTTTGAAACATTCTTCACCATTGAAGTCCCTAGAATGACGTATTACTTGAACTGTATTGGTAGTGGCATTTTGTTCATTTTAAATCGCAGAGATGCACCTCTCTCTCTGTGCAATGATGGACGAATTTACTGACGACAATACCACTTGCATTTGAAAGCCTTGTTCACTCCATTATAGCATAAAAGTGGTCGTCATATAATATGAGGTCAAGGTACTTTTCGGAATTATTTTTTGGGGAGTTAACGATTTTTTTTCTAGAATGATCCGAATAAACTGTAATGCAATAGTTCTGTAGTACTTGGTCAGTCAGACCTTTCAACGTCCTGCAAAGTTAACACTCCATTCCGTTTTTGTACAAGTTTGCACAACTATAACATCCTTTCCTTTTGAACAAATTGAGTAATTGGTTTATAATTATTATCGCCATTAGCTATAGCTTCACACACCGCAATTACTCTAGGCTAACACAAATTGTCCTTATTTTATATTTCAATGACTCCTTTATTTTTGCTACACGCATTTCTGTATTTAAAGCACGAACCCTGAACCTTTTTCGTACACACACAATTAATTTTGAGAAGTCCTCTAATTGAAAATGTCCTGTTACTCTGCATTACTGTTCCTACTGATTTTAATATAGTCTCTGAATTCACTTGTTCAAACCTGCAAACGTTCATACTATAAAGTTTAGAGAGGTGATATGAATCATTAATGGATAAACCTAAGAACCCAGGTTTGTTGTTCAATAGGTTTTTGTTTAAAAAATCTAAAAGTAGCTGAAATGTTTGGGGAACCCATATTTCTGGATTGGCATAATCAGGCATGGGACGAATGTTATACCAGACTCTGAAAATCCATAGTAAAATTATTTACCGTTCATTTACGATGTTGGGTAATGTCAAATATAGACTGCAAACTTATGGGCATTTTCTTTAATCACAATCGTTAAATAAGCCCTCGTCATCAGAAGGCAATGGAAAGTCTTCTGTAAAGTTAAGTATTAAATTTTCGCCCTCCGTTATGCAAAGTACATCTCAAGCCCAGAAATAAAGAACTTACAATCATTTCACCATGTTTTATATTTTCACATAAGTGAAGAAATGAATTACGTCAAATATATGCTAGTAAAGAAATACATTATGCTACATTTATGTAAGCAAATAAACACAATATATCACGCTATATTTATGCATAAACGTTAAATCAAGAATAAAGTACATTAAGACTTACCTCTAACAACAAACACGGTACGCAAATACAGACACATATACAGTCTCTATTACCGTAATAACAGAGTAGAAACACCCATATTGCTAAATATGAAACTAAAAATAGTATTAGAACGGTTATCACATATGTTTCATAGGTCCCATTCGTGCACAAACTATAAAAGTTCCCCTAGTGTAAAGCTCTTTTATATTGCTACCCTACCTCCACTCCATGCGCCAGAAGTCTCCCATTACGCAGTTTTTAAAACTGTAATGTAGAAGCGAGGGGTCTCAATTCCCTGACCGACGCAATGAGATGCATCAATTACTTGAACATCGTTATCAAGGTGCTCCCAGGCCCATGTACTGTTATCGTTGCAAACTACCCAGCGCCATATTGTCTCACCACAATTTCCGTTTTCAAACAAACCAGTGCCAGAATGTCGCACCACAGTTCCTCTCACAACTTCTATGTCCAATTCTGATAGAAGTGTTTTTTCCGGTGTTACACTAATTAACCACATAATTCTATTCTCCATATTTTGCTATCACATTGTTCTTCCCCACAGCTTCCCACGACATCCGTTTTAGACAGCATAGTATATCTTTCCGGGGGCTTTCGTTAGCAACCACATCAGCCGCTGAGCATTTTCACATAATTTATCATTAGATTTTAATAAAAAATTACGGCTTGTGAACTGTTACATCCAGAGTTATACAACACCTCATTGCTTGTGTTAAGTGTTATTATGTTGCATTATCCATTGCACTGTTGGCGTGAATCGTCTACTTTTTGGACTTTACTACATGTATTTTATGTGTTTTACATTTATTTTTATTCGTTTATTATTTTCTTATTTACATGCCTACTTGTTATATTAATTTTTATTCTTCATTTACTTTAGTCATTGTACTTATTAACTATAGTTTTTATTGGAAACAAAAGTATTTCACTTTTAATGCAATTCTTAAATAATATACAATTTTATACCTTTATATGTACTTTTATAAATTGCATTAACTACATACAAAAGTATACAGTTTTCAAATATTATTTTCAATAGCCTTTTCATCTGTACTGCCCTCCTGCTGGCGTGAATCGACTGCATTTTGGAAGTTGTTACATACGTCTTTTTAAGTGTTTTTAAAATTATTATTTTACTTAATATGTTATTAACCTTGCATTATTCATTTACATATTTATATTTCTATTCATTAATTGTATGGCTATTACCTTTATTCTTTATTTTTCGTAGTTGTATTAACGTTCTGTAATGCACAAGGCTTGAATACATTCAGCCAAAGTACTATGTGTGCTATCAATAATTAATGAATCCAAAAGTTCATAGCTTTCACTTATACGCGCTTCAGCTAAACGCTTCATATATATACTATTGCTGGAATTGAATAATGACACAGGTATTAACATATATTTACATAAAAGGCCCTATGTTAAAAGTCTTGCGGTACTTCCGTTTTTCATTTGGAAAGGGGAGTAAATGAAGGAAATAACTTTTAAAAAATCAGCTGCAATATCACACCAGATATGTTGCTTAGTAACACTATTAATTTTCCTGAACAATTTGTTCATTTCTTCTTCGATCTTATCAGGTTGTAAATAAAAATGTTTATAATCATAAGGTTTAGATTTTCTTTCTCTTTAACAGCTCCCTATAAATAATTCACATCCAACAAATGTATTCACAACGTATTAAAATTATGCTTCACTTCACTCATAATTAATAACTCTACAAAAAAATTGATTGTTTTTGACATGTTCCTGTTTTCTTTGAATTTCTGTCCTGTGTTGTTTCTTCATGACTATCTTGTTATACTACCTCGTTCCACCATTAGTCTAAATGCCAGTATTTTCTCCATTATTACTTTCAGTAATATATTTATTTTTGAATTTTGAAGAGTAACCTCCTCATTATCGTGATTTTGTACAAACATATTTATAAGTCGGTAGTTCGTAGGAATTGCATTTAAAAGTGACCAACAAAAGGCGCATAATCTGTTCTCCAATACGGATGCCCCAAAAAAGTAACACTTGCCATTTTAGTTTTATGTTTACAACAAAACAATTAAAAACTTTATACTGCCACTAGAATGTATATCATCTCAATATATTACTATGTTTATATTTTAATTCATTTACTTATATATAATTATTACAGTTTATTATATTTATATGTTTATATTTTCAGACGTTACCTGTTGCTGATTTTCAACTTCTCCAACCCTACTATAGTTAGTGTTATTTATTTACCCAACTTATTATCCATTTATATTTATTTCAATTACTCATACACATTTTAATAACACTAATACTTTAGTTCGTAACATTCTATTTATTTCAATAACTATATTTTGTTTATTTCATTTATCCATGGTAAATATTCGTATTTTTAATATATATTCATATATTTTTTATATTTGGTACCCTTTATCAATCTTGTTAAAACAATTTTTAATTTGATTTATATTATATTTGTTATTACATTTCATATCTCGTTTTTTATTCAATGCTACCTATATTTTTTAATTTTTTTAGTGTAGATCATCATGTCAGGCTTTGATGATTTATGCTTTCCTTGTTTTTCATTTACCTGGCCATTATTTGGAAGTCAGATCTTTGAAGGCAATGTTTTTCAATTAACTGTTACACGTATGGCTGCAGACTATTTACAACGGCCTACTTCTCCATTTTCAATGTAATGCACATACTGCAACTTTTCTTTTCATTTCAATTATAACGACGTACATCCTAAACGCGCAGACTTAAATTTACATATTTGGAAACGTAAAGTAAAGTGTTGTAGATTTTTCTGTTTTTCTGATGGATACACGTCCGGTAATGGCAGTCACGTTTGTTCATGTGTGGCAATTTATTTGCTTTTTTATTGTTGTTTTAATTATTCTAAATTTGCTCTTCACCCATCACTTTGGTATTATCATGTACAAGAGCAATATATATTTGCGTTTTATACTCTTTTTCAGATTATGGCCTCTTCTTTTGGTTTTAACCTCAAAATACACCACTTTACTCCTCTTATTCGCTGTTAGACTCTTTTACACCTAACCACTTTCCTTATTCCTTTGTACTTTCCCGTATCTTTGTTACTGAAACTACTTGTTGTTCCATTATAGGAAGTAATTGCGGACACTATAACCGGTTGTGAGTTTTTTAGACACTTTTCCAACTTTTCTCATTGCTCAGTCTAATTGCGACAATTAGTATACTAAACTTTTTGTCTAAAGTTCTTTTTCGCGAGTGTGTAGTTTTAGATATAGTACTTTCACTTTTAATAATATTTACTCACACCCGATCTTGTTATCGTAACGCGTTCCTTATCTATAAACGATATTCCATTTTTGACAGTGAAATTTATTTCTTTAACACCGTGTTCCCCGTTATTCAATCAGATAGACCGGTTTGACACAGCTACTGCTGGTACGTTGTAAAAATATTAGTATTCACCAATCAACCATTCCTATTTAACTTTGCTATTGCAAGTATAAGTAACATATATAAAACATTTCCGTTACAATTCATTAATGACCAGCAGTTCATTTTCTGCATGAGGACAAATTGAAATTACTAAAACAATGGCACAACTATAATGTTTCTAACTGCAGGTACAGGATCTGTCGCCCCTCCTCTTCTTCTTTAGCCCTTCATGCATTTCCTACACTATACTATCATTTCAAATGAGCCTTCCATCCTTTTCGTCTAGTTTTTCACTAACGAGCAGGAAACCATATTTCGACGGCAATGGGAAACAAGGCCCAACCAGGATCTAATGCAGACGATTCGGCACAATGAGAATCATGAGATCGGTCAACATTTACAACATATTCTTACTCGTTGAATCAAATAATGTACTTCGCCAAAAGTGGAACAATTTCAATAATGTATCTTTCCATGAACTCGTCAACGAACTTGGACATAATTTCCAGGAACAGCATCGCAACCAACAAATACAACATTATGTCATCAATTTGGAATTGAAGGTGGTCTCTCTTCATAGACAAAAGTTTGAGTTAATAAGTCCCATGGAATAGAAAAGGCAAACAACATCGACTCGAAAGATGCAATAAATATGACAATATTATTCTCGAATCTATCGAAAAGAGCTGATATATTAAATGATTTATTTCATGAATACCTCCAATGCCTGATTCCAACCATATTTTATCGGGACGCCATTTTTTTAACCCTCAGATGTTCCACACAATTTTATCATTATATCTATCTACTTATTCATTCATTACTATATATAATATTCATTATATTGTTTTAATTATTCCTTTTGATTAATTTAATGTACAATAAACAAATTTAATGCTTAATTATTTATTTATATTCATTTAATATATAATGTTGAATTGTAAATTTTTAATTGTAAATTTCAGTCATTTAATATATAAGAATCAATTGTGATGCATTAATTATTAAAATATATATTGTAATATTTAATATATAAACCTTATTTTGTATCAAATCCCACAGTTTCCTCCTGCGCCTCTTCTCCTCCTTCTACTTCATCATCGTAAGAATTTGCATCATTTTCTAGTTCGTCTTATCTACATTTCCTAAGCAAGCTCTATCCAATTTGCCAATTAAACCTTCCGACCCCTGAAATTTCTCATACACTTTCTGCAAGTTTATCTTTATCAATGCTTGCTGCCAACTTACAATCTCTTTTATTTCTTCCAACTCCCTTTTCATTCTATTCATCATCTCCTCCAAACCTCTCATTCTATCTTCCTTGTCCTTTATCAACACGTTTAACTCTCTACTCAAATTTCTCATCTTCCTCTCACACTCCTTTCTCCTCTTATTCTTCTCTGAATTAACACTGTTCTTACACCTTCCGATAGCTCGTTCCTTATACTATTCACCGAAATCCTCCCCGATTGACCATAACAGAACTTATCCTCAAATTACCCTCTGCATTCCATTGCGAATATATGCTTCATTTTCTTCTTCACATTTCCCTCCCAACCTCCAATTCCATTCACCATTCGCATATTCACCAAATATGCACACAAAAGATCTGAAAAATAACTATTCGTTTCATATTATACTATACGCAACTACCAATTGGCTTTCCTCTTCCGCCAACGTCCAATCCAAATCCAACCCCTCCGGTAATTCCATCGCTTTCATCATCATACCAAAAGCCAACATCTATACCCTCATACCCACATTACCACTTACACATCACTACCGGATTAACACAATTCTCACACTTCTTACCCTTCTTTCCTATTCTTAACAAATGCCCCTCTGGACAATCAACTTGCCCCATTTCCAAATTACCAATATATATATATAAAACATCCTCCTCTTTCACGTCTGGCTACTCTAACATATTCCTCATCTCATCCACATTCATTATACTCGCATTAAACATACACCCCACCCCCTCCTTATACCTATACGAAAAAGTTGACAACAATATATTATTCTTATCGCATATCGTCGCATTATTTAGCAACCCTATCACATCATAAACCCTAAACCCACATCTTTCAAATTTTATGCTAATATCCTCCATATTTACCACCCCTGAAATTGTTAACAAAATCATCTTTACAAATAACACTTCCATTCACTGAAATTCTTTTAGTCCCTACCGTCCAATCTAAACGGTTTTTATTCTGACCATCACTGTCCTCCTCTTCATTGTTTCCACCATTCCCCGTCCTCCTTATTCTTACCAATCACAACTCTCCTTGTCACTTCCTTACCACCACGAGTGGACGAGGTCGTTAAGGTAAGGACTCGTGGGCGTTCGATTCCCACCAGGACCATCCTCCCTGACTGAGCTTTTTTCCAGGTTTTTCTCAGTCCTCATAAATGGCAAATGCCGTGGAGGTATCCTAAACTTAGGCCTGATTCGCTTGCTTCCTTAAAAACATCTTTCCCATTTTATCATTTCATTTCCTGTATCACCAGTGTCCTCCACCTGTGGTGCCTCAGAGATAAAAACAAGGTTAAACACCGTTAAAAAAGGCAATTCTTTCTCAATTTTTCACTCCTTACATTACGTCAGCTAGCTCAGTAGCTCCCGACACGCTTCTACACCACATTTGGTAAGCAAGGTATTTTTGTATTTTTTATACTCGCATCGCATTTTGTTCTTCTTTCTAATACACATAATTCTTTTCAGATCAATATGAGAAGCACTGTTTTAAAATATACTCAAAGTGTACGGCGTTTGCAAGCTCTCAACGACTGTCAACGAAACCTTATAAAGAAAAAATTGCATCCCCGATGAGAAGCTGGAAAATATTCTAGATGACCCGAACGGTAGCTTTCATGTTTGTTTATTAGCAAATTCCGAAGGATTACTTTTCCAAATATCCATCGATCATACCTACCAGGCACCTACTCTAGTGCCTGGTAGGTCCACAAGTTTCCGGCCTAACCATTTTCTAGGTATGATAAAGACAAAAACTATACTTCACTTTTCAATATAGTTACCCTTTATTGCAATATACTTCTCATATCTTTGAATTAACATTTCAGTCCCCCCCCCCCAAATAGTCAGAAGTCTTGTCTGAAAAAATGAGCATAAACAGCATCCATCACTTCGTCACACTTAAATTTCTTTCCTTAAAGTCCTTCTCGAGTTTTGAGAGGAGGAAATAGTCACTGGGAACTACATTAGAGTGGATGGTCGATCCCTTGAAGCCACATTTCTTCACGGCTTCCTTTGCAACAAGAGCTGTGTACACAGACACGTTGTCGTGAAAAAGGCGCAAACCACCACTCAGCTTTCCTCGCCTTTTCTCTTTGATGGAAGCACGTAATCTGTGCAGTGGGCCATCGTAGTACTTCCCATTTACTGAGGGTTCCTCTCGTTGAAGTAATGAAGAATTCCAAAAGATTGTGGGCATGATCTCTTGGTTGATTGAGTGCGCTTGGACGTTGGAGGCAGTGCTTCTCCAGATTTACGCCATTCCAGTGATTCTGTTTTGGACAAGGGATCATAGTTTCATCTTCTGTAACAATAGTTTGCATAACTTCCCTCTCGTTGCCACGGCAGAACTCCAAAAATGTCTGAAAACAGATGACGTTGCTGCTTTTGGACTGAGGAAAGAAGTCTAGGCATCCATCTTGCACTAAACTTTTTCATGTTTAAATGTTCGTGAATAATTCGAAGGGCTGTTATTTTAGAAAGGCCCAACCTTGCTGCTATTTCTGTAACTTTGAGCAGCTGGTCTGTATAATTTCTCCTTCCACAAGAGCAATGTTTTCAGGAGTGAGCACCTCTAAGGGTTGACCTGCACGCTGTAATTAATGCCTTGAAACTCTCACTTAAGCTCTAAAAACCTTTATAACCAACAATAAATATACATTAATATGCATTCTCCAGCTGAAAATATTGGCCAATAATTTTTTTTACATGTTTTCTAATTATTGGAAAATAAAAACCAATCGTATCTTCGTTTTAGTTTTTGTACCCAATCAAAATAGTATAAATGTATTATTAGGCTTTAAAGCATCAACAAAATATATGAAATACGATTATAAAAACAAAATCCTGGTATATTATATGAAATTTGTTACCAAGTGAAAAAACGTCTGCCTTGATATGGGCCAATGAAACAAACAAACGATATTCGTCTTACATTTACTATGCGAATGTTGGGTTTCACAATGATCACGTGTCGGAGATTGTCAACTGAGAAGCAATCTATGTTTGCATTAAGATATATTTGAGGATTAGGAAGCTCTCAACTTCGTAGAACTTTTCTGCAGCGTACTTAAACAATGCAAACCTTGCCAAAGTAAAAAATAACGGACTTCCATTTGTTAAGCATTTTCCGTTAATTTAAAACATCCAAGACTATACTGTGTGAATATGAACATGAAGCTTTCACCGGATAAATCACATACTCATAAATATTCACATTTGTACGTTTGCTCATCAAAAACATTAAAATGCAATTGTTAATAAAATTTCTGGATTTAAAATAACAATGTTCGTTTTATATAAATGCAGCAAATACCTCAGTTGTTGTACACTATTCGGACACTTATTAGGCGTTTTATGTAGAGACTATGTAGGAAAACAGCTCATAATTTTTATTAATATAAAACATTATTAAACCATACACAAATATCTTTATTCGAAAATATGCTATTTGGGCACAATAGAAATTGGTTTATTTTGCATAACAGTAAGTTAATTTCTACACATATTAACATAAGATAGTAAAGCAGGAAATATAAACATCATAAACAGTAATACTTCTGTAGGCTATTAAACTGACAACACGTTTAGTTTAAAATATTATTCTTAAATAAAAAATACCATTTGATAGCTTAGGTATTGCAATTTAAATGAAAATACACAAGACTTACCAATATATAAATTAATGGTCTACTGTGGTTAGCATTATCGATATATGTGAAATACCCATAAGTATGTTCAACTTTGTCATGTGTTTTTTCTCATGCCATTAATTAACCTTCCTCATCAGTAACATACTATAATGGCACTTGGTGGTAAGATTCAATTCTGGTATATTATTGCTTTACAAGTGAAAATAACCAAATCTGTTTGGTGACTAGAAAAATTCAATAGGTATTTCATATCCCAACACTGAGCTTTCTAAATATAAATATACCTTACATATACGTATATTTTTTCATCTTTATTTTATTTAAGGAATGTTTCGGAAATACTTTTACAAACTTTGGTGGACACCAAAACAAGATAAAAAGTCCATATAAACGTATGCCCGGAAATCTTTAGCGTTTGAGTTATTAATGCAAGTTTACTTCAACACGCTTCAAGGTGCAATCTATCAACATAAAAATTCGTTTTGTTAAGTAATCGAATGATATCATCAATATATTTCATACTTATATTATAATATATTATTCACAAAATGCAGCAATAGCATTTTTAAAAATTAGTCATTATGTGATTTGGTAATAACTCTATTAAAGATGTGATAGAAATATTCATTTTAAATCTGGATTAAACTTTCATTAAAAACTCAAAAACTAAGGATTTCTGGACATATATTTCCATGAACTTTTATTTTCTTGTTTTGGAAAACTTCCACTAACACCTCATAATACTAATAATTTCTCGACATATGTTTATATGGATAATTTTTCCTGTTTTGGGTTTTGGTAAACTTTCATTAATAACTCAAAAACTAAGGATTTCCGGACATCTGTTTATATGTTTTTTTTTTTAATGAACCCGCCACCAAATTTTGTAAAAGTATTTCAGAAACATTCTGCTTAATAAACATGAAAATTAAATTACCCATTTGAACAAGGTAGCTAAGATAAAAACAAATAAAAAGCAGAAAAGACTAAAGCACTTAAATGGTTGCACATATCGCAATATTTCTAATAGCTTATATTTTTCAAAGACAGAACACAAGTGTCCTTGAAGAAAAACACAAGCTGCATAAGCGATATTTGTGTAACTATTTAAGTGCTATCAATTTCTGCTGCTCTAGTTCATATGATATATATCATTTTCTAATTTAATTTCAATAAATTATACATTAGTTTTAAAAATATTTTAAAAGAACAGTTGCTTAAAAGCAGCATATAACATAAGTAAAAAATTGTAATAGAGATGCATAACTACAACGATCTTGGATTTTTTCCCCTGCATGAATATTGTCCACCATATATTGTGTAAAAGAAATTAGGGATTTGGAGGTTAGTTTAAGTAACGTATATCTTTGTACATTTTATAGTATAATGAATGTTCGCTCCTTCGTGCGGGTATATATAGATAAAGGTATACTTTGTGATGTTTTTGATATTTATTTCACTTTTTATAATGTATGTTGTAACGAAATAATTTGTTATTGTTTATATGAGAGAGGAGAGTATGGTTAGTCATTTGTTATAAGGAATAAAAGTTTCAGCAATAATTGCTAGAGTTAAAATATATTATCACTGCAAATATTTAACAAAATAAAGTTCATATAACCCAAACAGTAGGCGCTAAGCTACGTTATGTAATAACGTTTTTCATTAATAAACAGTTACAAATAAAATTAATAGAGACTCAAGATTACATAATACAAAATACATTATTTTAAAATAATATACTGGTAGGTATATTGTTTTATTGCAAAAAATCACACTCTGCAATATCTTGATAAACTAAAAATAGATTATATAGATGAATTTATTCTAAAGAAAAATATTTCAGGATTTTTATCACGTAGTTTACAGGATAAGGCAACAATCTAATGAAAGAGACTTTAAAAATGTTAACTGAATACACCCACAAAGCAAACATTTTTGGTTTACCTCGGAAATGATAGCATTTGAGTTCGTAACATATTCCCTCTGTATAGTTAATAAAAAGATCGTGTTTGTGTCTAATTTAAGTAATGTGCAACTATATTTATTAATTTTAGTGAAATTGTTTGCCATCTTAATTAAAATTCTTTATTATACATATAGTGGGACACAGCAGCATGATTTGGTGTTCCAGACAAATATTTTCCTCAAAATTTTCCACCCTTTTAATAGCGAGTGCAAAAACCATTCTGAAGAATGATGTGAATGACGTTGAACGCAGTTAAAATTTGAAAACTACAAGAAAATGCCACAGTGAATTTAAAAAGCTTTGCAAGAAACGCGTGCATAGAATAAATGTACAAGTAATGAATTAGATCAGGCAATTGCATAGTTTAATCAAAATGGTTTTAGCCTGCTTAGAATACATGTCTCTCCTTTTAAATAACTAACTTGTCTTAAGACCTGAACGTACTAATCAACATCCTTAAGTTTTCCCTTTTTGTATTCTGCTTCCGTAGGCACATTATGTTATATTTTATATTTTATCTTGTTGTCTTGTAAATTTAAACATTCCTGTTTTTATATACTTTCTGCTCTTGCTTATGTCCAGTGTGCTCTTTGATCCAATCTCTAACCGTGGCCACATCCGTATAGACTCCGGGTTTTCCCATTAGACCGCAACCATCGCCCCATGAGACGATGCCAATGAGCTTGCCCTTAGCCGTTATAGGTCCTCCAGAGTCTCCTTGGCACGAATCCTTGCCGCCTTCGAGGCTTCCGGCACAGAACATGTGCTTTGTGACGATATCATGAAGGAGGTCAGCGCATCGTTCCCTCTCAACGATCTTCAGCGCCACCTTCTTCAGTTTAAACACAGAAGTGCCGCCCTCTACGACGGAGCCCCAACCGGATACAATAGCCGTAGTACCGTCGGACGGAGTATTTGTACTAATAGGAATTGGTCTTACGAAAGTCGAATATGTGAAGGGTTCTGTTGTCTGTAAAATAAAGTGCAGGAGTAAATTGGTACAGATTTATATTTAATAACAGACACCCATTAGAATCTTAGCAGAGCTCTAGCTAAAACTTTATCTGTATTTCCAAAAGATCTATTTGTTACCACTAATAATTTCAAAAATTAACTTTAAAAAGTATATCGAGTATTGCTAATATAGTATTAATCATATCTTTAATGAATAAATAAACTGATAAATAAGTGAATTAAAATATAGCAATTATGATAATATTTTGAATTTTACTTTCGTAAAATGAGAAGTAGAAATTTCTAATTTAAAGACTGATATATTCTCATTCTTGATATTACGTCCAAAACATGGACGAATTTCGTTCAAAACGAATCACATAGCGGTCTCCATCTTGTGCGGAGCTAGAAGTGTCTTTTTCAGTTAATATCGGTCCTGGTGGTCTAGTGGTAATAAGAGGTGAATTATTTTTAACAATGTTTTTTATAACTTTTTCTGTCTGTGAAGGGGCTTTAGGATTAGATACCCTATTATTTTTAATGTAAGTAAATTAAACTTGAGTATTAATAGTTAAGATCTTGAAACTCAAAGAATTTGGCGGTATTAAAGTCTGGTTAGAGGAATCTGTTAGGTAACCATACTTATCTCGTAGACCTAAGATCGCGGGTACAAAACCTGCCAGAGTCGATGATTTTTTTTCAGGCGTAACTTAAGTATGGCTTCCTTTGAAGGGAAGTTAAGGCGTGGGTGTCGTGGTGT